>JANJGN010001900.1:0-100484 GCA_026770705.1 Isurus oxyrinchus
GGGGAGGGGGAGGGTGGGTGTGTGGTGTGTGGGGGAGGGGGTGTGGAGATGGGGAGGGGGTGTGCGGGGGAGGGGGAGGGTGGGTGTGTGGTGTGTGGGGGAGGGGGTGTGTGCGGGGGAGGGGGTGTGTGGGTGGGAGGTGTGGGGTCGGGGGAGGGGGTGTGTGGGGGAGGGGGAGGTTGGGAGGGGCTGTGTGGGTGGGAGGTGTGGGGTTGGGGGAGGGGGTGTGTGGGTGGGAGGGTGGGGTCGGGGGAGGGGGTGTGTGGGGGAGGGGGAGGTTGGGAGGGGGTGTGTGGGTGGGAGGTGTGGGGTCGGGGGAGGGGGTGTGTGGGGGAGGGGGAGGTTGGGAGGGGGTGTGTGGGTGGGAGGTGTGGGGTCGGGGGAGGGGCTGTGTTGGTGGGAGGTGTGGGGTCGGGGGAGGTGTGGGGTCGGGGGAGGGGGTGTGGAGATGGGGAGGGGGTGTGCGGGGGAGGGGGAGGGTGGGTGTGGGGTGTGCGGGGGAGGGGGTGTGGAGTTGGGGGAGGGGGTGTGCGGGGGAGGGGGAGGGTGGTGTGGGGTGTGTGGGGGAGGGGGAGAGTGGTGTGGGGTGTGCGGGGGAGGGGGTGTGGAGTTGGGGGAGGGGGTGTGCGGGGGAGGGGGAGGGTGGGTGTGGGGTGTGTGGGGGAGAGGGTGTGGGGTTGGGGGAGGGGGTGTGTGGGCGAGGGGGAGGGTGGGTGTGTGGTGTGTGGGCGAGGGGGTATGGAGATGGGGAGGGGGTGTGCGGGGGAGGGGGAGTGTGGGTGTGGGGTGTGTGGGGGAGAGGGTGTGGGGTTGGGGGAGGGGGTGTGCGGGGGAGGGGGAGTGTGGGTGGGAGGTGTGGGGGTCGGGGGAGGTGTGGGGTCGGGGGAGGGGGTGTGCGGGGGAGGGGGAGTGTGGGTGGGAGGTGTGGGGTCGGGGGAGGTGTGGGGTCGGGGGAGGGGGTGTGTGGGGGAGGGGGAGTGTGGGTGGGAGGTGTGGGGTCGGGGGAGGGGGTGTGTGGGGGAGGGGGTGTGTGTGTGGGGGAGGGGGTGTTTGGGTGGGAGGTGTGGGGTCGGGGGAGGGGGTGTGTGGGGGAGGGGGTGTGTGTGTGGGGGAGTGGGTGTTTGGGTGGGAGGTGTGGGGTCGGGGGAGGGTGTGTGTGGGGGAGGGGGAGGTTGGGAGGTGGTGTGTGGGTGGGAGTTGTGGGGTCGGGGGGAGGGTGTGTGTGGGGGAGGGGGTGTGCGGGGGAGGGGGTGTGTGGGTGGGAGGTGTGTGTGCGGGGGGAGGGGGTGTGCGGGGGAGGGGGTGTGCGGGGGAGGGTGTGTGTGGGTGGGAGGTGTGTGTGCGGGGGAGGGGGTGTGCGGGGGAGGGGGAGGTTGGGAGGGGGTGTGTGGGTGGGAGGTGTGCGTGCGGGGGAGGGGGGTGTGCGGGGGAGGGGGAGTGTGGGTGTGGGGTGTGTGGGGGAGAGGGTGTGGGGATGGAGGAGGGGGTGTGTGGGTGGGACGTGTGGGGGTTGGGGGAGGGGGTGTGTGGGTGGGAGGTGTGGGGTTGGGGAGGTGTGGGGTCGGGGGAGGGGGAGGGTGGGTGTGTGGTGTGTGGGGGAGGGGGGTGTGTGGGTGGGAGGTGTGTGTGCGGGGGAGTGGGTGTGTGGGTGGGAGGTGTGGGGTCGGGCGAGGTGTGGGGTCGGGGGGAGGGGGTGTGTGGGGGAGGGGGACGGTGGGTGTGTGGTGTGTGGGGGAGGGGGTGTGGAGATGGGGAGGGGGTGTGCGGGGGAGGGGGAGGGTGGTGTGTGGGGGAGGGGGACGGTGGGTGTGTGGTGTGTGGGGGAGGGGGTGTGGAGATGGGGAGGGGGTGTGTGGGGGAGGGGGACGGTGGGTGTGTGGTGTGTGGGGGAGAGGGTGTGGAGATGGGGAGGGGGTGTGTGGGGGAGGGGGAGGGTGGGTGTGGGGTGTGTGGGGGAGAGGGTGTGGAGATGGGGAGGGGGGTGTGTGGGGGAGGGGGAGGGTGGGTGTGGGGTGTGTGGGTGGGAGGTGTGGGGTCGGGGGAGGTGTGGGGTCGGGGGAGGGGGTGTGTGGGGGAGGGGGAGGGTGGGTGTGTGGTGTGTGGGGGGAGGGGGTGTGTGCGGGGGAGGGGGTGTGTGGGGGAGGGGGAGGGTGGGTGTGGGGTGTGTGGGGGAGAGGGTGTGGAGATGGGGAGGGGGGTGTGTGGGGGAGGGGGAGGGTGGGTGTGGGGTGTGTGGGGGAGAGGGTGTGGGGTTGGGGGAGGGGGTGTCTGGGTGGGAGGGTGGGGTCGGGGGAGGGGGTGTGTGGGGGAGGGGGAGGTTGGGAGGGGGTGTGTGGGGGAGGGGGAGGTTGGGAGGGGGTGTGTGGGTGGGAGGTGTGGGGTCGGGGGAGGGGGTGTGTGGGGGAGCGGGAGGTTGGGAGGGGGTGTGTGGGTGGGAGGGTGGGGTCGGGGGAGGGGCTGTGTGGGGGAGGGGGAGGTTGGGAGGGGGTGTGTGGGTGGGGTCGGGCGAGGTGTGGGGTCGGGGGAGGGGGTGTGTGGGGGAGGGGGACGGTGGGTGTGTGGTGTGTGGGGGAGGGGGTGTGGAGATGGGGAGGGGGTGTGCGGGGGAGGGGGAGGGTGGGTGTGGGTTGTGTGGGGGATGGGGTGTGGAGTTGGGGGAGGGGGTGTGCGGGGGAGGGGGGAGAGTGGGTGTGGGGTGTGTGGGTGGGAGGGTGTGTGTGGGTGTGGGGTGTGTGGGGGAGGGGGTGTGTGGGGGGAGGGGGTGTGTGGGTGGGAGGGGGTGTGGGGTTGGGGGAGGGGGTGTGCGCGGGAGGGGGAGGGTGGGTGTGGGGGAGGGGGTGTGGGGTTGGGGGAGTGGGTGTGCGGGGAAGGGGTAGAGTGGGGTGTGCGGTGTATGAGGAGGGGGTGTGGGGTGGGGGGAGGGGGTGTGTGGGGGAGGGGGTGTGTGGGTGGGGGGAGGGGGTGTGTGGGGGAGGGGGAGGGTGGGTGTGGGGTGTGCGGGGGAGGGGGTGTGTGGGGGAGGGGGGTGTGTGGGTGGGGGGAGGGGGTGTGTGGGGGAGGGGGAGGGTGGGTGTGGGGTGTGCGGGGGAGGGGGTGTGTGGGTGGGAGGGGGGTGTGGGGTCGGGGGAGGGGGTGTGGGGGTCGGGGGAGGGGGTGTGTGGGGGAGGGGGAGGGTGGGTGTGGGGTGTGCGGGGGAGGGGGTGTGTGGGTGGGAGGGGGGTGTGGGGTCGGGGGAGGGGGTGTGGGTCGGGGGAGGGGGGTGTGCGCGGGAGGGTGAGGGTGGGCTGTGGGGTGTGTGGGGGAGGGGGTGTGTGGGGGAGGGGGTGTGTGGGGGAGGGGATGTGGAGTGCGTGGGAGAGGTTCAGCGGGGGAGGGGGAGGGTGGGGTGTGGGGGAGGGGGTGTGTGGGGGAGGGGGGGTTGGGGTGTGATGGAGGTGGGGGATGTGCGGGTGTGGGGTGTGTGTGGTGGAGGGGGAGGGTGGGGTGTGGGGGAGGGGGTGTCTGTGGGGGGAGGGGGGGTGGAGGTGTCAGTGCCGCCTTACCTGGCCGACTGGCTGGCGTGGCTGGCCGTGTCCACGACCCTGGGCTCGGGGGAGGGGCTGCGGGCCGGACCCCCGGGGGGGCTCTCGGGGCCCCCTTCCTCGCCCGCCCCCTCCTCGGGGGGGGCCAGCGCCTCCTCCCCCCGGAGCTTGGGGGCGGCCGGGGGCTTGGAGGAGGAGGCGGAGGGCGAGGAGGAGGAGGAGGAGGAGGAGGGTGGGGGGAAGGGGTAGGGCGGCAGGCGGGAGGGAGAGCCGGACACCCCCGGGAGCGGGTAGGAGGCGGTTCCGGCCGGGCCCGCGTTGAGGTAGTGGGCAGGCAGGGCCTGGGCGTAGCCGGAGGTGGAGGAGGAGGAGGAGGAGTAGGCCTTGACCGAGGAGGAGGGGGCGAGGGAGGTCGAGGAGGAGTAGGCCTTGACCGAGGAGGAGGGGGCGAGGGAGGAGGAGGTGGAGGAGGAGGAGGAGGAGGAGGGCGGCGAGAAGGCCCGAGCGCCCAGGCCTGAGGCCTGGTTGGCGCCGTGAGGCCCGGCCGGCAGGTAGGCCGCAGCCCTGGCCCCGCCCGCCGCCGGGGGGCAGGCCTGAGGGGCCGGCGGTGGGGGAGGGGGAGGGGGAGGAGGCGGCGGGGGTTGTGGGGGGGGTGGGTGGGGCGGGGGCGGGGGAGGGGCCTGGCGGGCGTAGTGCCAGGCTGGGGAGGCCCCCTGAGGGGGGAGGGCGGGGAAATGGAGCGGGTGGGCCGGGGAGGAGGAGGAGGAGGAGGAGGAGGAGGGGGAGGCGGAGGGGGGGGGGCAACGGGTGGGCGGCCGCGGGCGAAGAGGGGGGTGGCGGGAGGAGGGGGATTGGGAGGAGGCGGGGCAGCGGGGGGGGCGAAGCGGGCCGGGCCGGAGGCCTGGTTGGCGGTCGCCGGGGGAGCCTGCGCTAGGCCCGAGGCCGGCAGGGGCCCCACCTGCGCCATCAGCGGCAGGGCGGGCATGGGGGCCTGGCAGGGGAGGGGGGCCGGGTGGGAGAGGGGCTTGAGGGCGGGGGGCGGGGGCAGGTTGACGGGGAACTGGGGGCCCTGGGGCCTGGGGCCTTCGCCAGGCTTCGGGCCCGGGTAGGCCCGAGCCGGGCCCGAGGAGGAGGCGGCGGCCGGGGAAGGGGAGGGGGAGGCGGGCCAGGGGAGGGGCGGAGGGCGGCGGGCGAGGGGGGCCGAGGTCCTGGGCCTGGGCCTGGGGCTGACGCAGGCCCGAGGAGGTGGAGGAGGAGGAGGAGGAGGAGGAGGAGGAGGAGGAGGGGTCGGCGGGCAGCGGGCTGCTGGCCAGGGGGCCCAGCGGGCACTGGGAGACGGAGGAGTCGGAGTCGCTGTCCACCCCGCAGGGGCTGGCGATGCTGGGCGAGGTGCTCCGGTTGTCCTGGTCAATGTCCCGGGGGTCACTGCTGTTGTCCTCGTTCAGGCTGTTGCTGTCCAGGCTGTCCAGGTCTGAGGGCGACAGGGGCTGGATGAATTCCTGCAGGGGGTGGGGTGGTGGGGGGGGAGAAGAGAGGGAGAACAGGGAGGGGGGGTTAGATACAGAGTAAAGCTCCCTCTACACCATCCCCATCAAACACTCCCAGGACAGGTACAGCACGGGGTTAGATACAGAGTAAATCTCCCTCTACACCGTCCCCATCAAACACTCCCAGGACAGGTACAGCACGGGGTTAGATACAGAGTAAACCTCCCTCTACACTGTCCCCATCAAACACTCCCAGGACAGGTACAGCACGGGGTTAGATACAGAGTAAATCTCCCTCTACACCATCCCCATCAAACACTCCCAGGACAGGTACAGCACGGGGTTAGATACAGAGTAAACCTCCCTCTACACTGTCCCCATCAAACACTCCCAGGACAAGAACAGCACGGGGTTAGATACAGAGTAAATCTCCCTCTACACTGTCCCCATCAAACACTCCCAGGACCACATGTACAGCACGGGTTTAGGTACAGAGTAAATCTCCCTCTACACCGTCCCCATCAAACACTCCCAGGACAGGTACAGCACGGGTTTAGGTACAGAGTAAATCTCCCTCTACACCGTCCCCGTCAAACACTCCCAGGATAGGTACAGCACGGGGTTAGATACAGAGTAAAACTCCCTCTACACCGTCCCCATCAAACACTCCCAGGGACAGGTACAGCACGGAGTTAGATACAGAGTAAATCTCCCTCTACACCATCCCCATCAAACACTCCCAGGACAGGTACCGCGCGGGGTTAGATACAGAGTAAATCTCCCTCTACACTGTCCCCATCAAACACTCCCAGGACAGGTACAGCATGGGGTTAGATACAGAGTAAATCTCCCTCTACACCGTCCCCATCAAACACTTCCAGGACAGGTACAGCACGGGGTTAGATACAGAGTAAAGCTCCCTCTACTCCGTCTCCATCAAACACTCCCAGGACAGGTACAGCATGGGGTTAGATACAGAGTAAAACTCCCTCTACACCGTCCCCCATCAAACACTCCCAGGACAGGTACAGCACGGGGTTAGATACAGAGTAAAGCTCCCTCTACACCATCCCCATCAAACACTCCCAGGACAGATACAGCACGGGGTTAGATACAGAGTAAAGCGCCCTCTACACCGTCCCCATCAAACACTCCCAGGACAGGTACAGCACGGGGTTAGATACAGAGTAAATCTCCCTCTACACCGTCCCCATCAAACACTCCCAGGACAGGTACAGCATGGGGTTAGATACAGAGTAAAGCTCCATCTACACCGTCCCCATCAAACACTCCCAGGACAGGTACAGCACGGGGTTAGATACAGAGTAAAGCTCCCTCTACACCGTCCCCATCAAACACTCCCAGGACAGGTACAGCACGGGGTTAGATACAGAGTAAAGCTCCCTCTACACCGTCCCCATCAAACACTCCCAGGACAGGTACAGCACGGTGTTAGATACAGAGTAAAGCTCCCTCTACACCGTCCCCATCAAACACTCCCAGGACAGGTACAGCACGGGGTTAGATACAGAGTAAAGCTCCCTCTACACTGTCCCCAACAAACACTCCCAGGACAGGTACAGCACGGGGTTAGATACAGAGTAAATCTCCCTCTACACTGTCCCCATCAAACACTCGCAGGACAGGTACAGCACGGGGTTAGATACAGAGTAAATCTCCCTCTACACCGTCCCCATCAAACACTCGCAGGACAGGTACAGCACGGGGTTAGATACAGAGTAAATCTCCCTCTACACCGTCCCCATCAAACACTCCCAGGACAGGTACAGCACGGAGTTAGATACAGAGTAATGTTCCCTCTTCACTGTCCCCATCAAACACTCCCAGGACAGGTACAGCACGGGGTTAGATACAGAGTAATGTTCACTCTACACTGTCCCCATCAAACACTCCCAGGACAGGTACAGCACGGGGTTAGATACAGAGTAAATCTCCCTCTACACTGTCCCCATCAAACACTCCCAGGACAGGTACAGCACGGGGGTTAGATACAGAGTAATGTTCACTCTACACTGTCCCCATCAAACACTCCCAGGACAGCTACAGCACGGGGTTAGATACAGAGTAAATCTCCCTCTACACCGTCCCCATCAAACACTCCCAGGACAGGTACAGCACGGGGTTAGATACAGAGTAATGTTCACTCTACACTGTCCCCATCAAACACTCCCAGGACAGGTACAGCACGGGGATAGATACAGAGTAAATCTCCCTCTACACTGTCCCCATCACACACTCACAGGACAGGTATAGCACGGGGTTAGATACAGAGTAAATCTCCTTCTACACCGTCTCCATCAAACACTCCCAGGACAGGTACAGCACGGGGTTAGATACAGAGTAAAGCTCTCTCTACACTGTCCCCATCAAACACTCCCATAACAGGTACAGCACGGGGTTATATACAGAGTAAAGCTCCCTCTTCACCGTCCCCATCAAACACTCCCAGGACAGGTACAGCACAGGATTAGATACAGAGTAAAGCTCCCTCTACACCGTCCCCATCAAACACTCCCAGGACAGGTACAGCACGGGGTTAGATACAGAGTAAATCTCCCTCTACACTGTCCCCCATCAAACACTCCCAGGACAGGTACAGCACAGGGTTAGATACAGAGTAAAGCTCCATCTACACCGTCCCCATCAAACACTCCCAGGACAGGTACAGCACGGGGTTAGATACAGAGTAAATCTCCCTCTACACCGTCCCCATCAAACACTCCCAGGACAGGTACAGCACGGGGTTAGTTACAGAGTAAAGCTCCCTCTACACCATCCCCATCAAACACTCCCAGGACAGGTACAGCACGGGGTTAGATACAGAGTAAATCTCCCTCTACACCGTCCCCATCAAACACTCCCAGGACAGGTACAGAAAGGGGTAAGAAACAGAGTAAATCTCCCTCTACACCGTCCCCATCAAACACTCCCAGGACAGGTACAGCACGGGGTTAGATACAGAGTAAAGCTCCCTCTACACTGTCCATATCACAGAAACTCACAGTGCAGAAAAGGCCCTTCAGCCCATCGAGTCTGTGCACCGACACGTGAGAGACACCTGACCCTACCTACCCTCACCCCGCTGACCGGCCCTTCGCCCTATAGCCTTGAATGTTGATGAGGTGCCAAGTGCTCGTCTCCACCACCCTCCCCGGGCCGCGCATTGCAGACCCTCACATCCCCTCTGGGTAAAAAAAGTCTTTCCTCTTATCCCCCCCCGCTAAACCTCCTGCCTCTCTCACCTTGAAGTTGTTCCTCCCTCATGACTGACCCTTCAACTGAAATGGGACAAGCTGCTCCCTATCCACCCTTTCCATGGCCCCTCATAATCTTGTCCGCCTTGATCAGTTCGTCCCCCTCAGTCTTCTCTGCTCCAAAGAAAACAACCCAATTCTTTCCAAACCTCTCTTCATAAATTAAATGTTTCATCCCTTTGGCAACATCCTGCTGAATCTCTTCTGCAGCCCCCTCCAGTGCCACCACATCCTTCCTATAATGTGGCAACCAGAACTACACACAGTACTCCAGCTGTGGCCTCACCAAAGTTCTATACATCTCCAACACCGACCTCCCTACTTCTGTAAACTCTGCCTCGCTTGATAAAGGCAAGTGTCCCCAATGCCTTTCTCACCACCCCCACTAACCTGCCCCTCCGCCTTCAGAGATCTACGGACACACACGCCAAGGTCCCCTATGTTCCTCAGAACTTCCTAGTGTCCATGCCGTTCATTGAATACTTCCTCGTCACGTTACTCCTTCCAAAGTGTATCACCTCACACTTTTCAGGGTTAAGTTCCATCGGCTACGTGTCTGCCCATTGGACCATCCCGCCTATCGGACTCACCGGCATCTTCATCCTCTTGTGGTTGGCGCATTCTGTCCGCTCATCCTCAGTCTGCGTTCGCTCTCGGAGGCTCCTCACCAATTTCAGGTCCAAAGCTGGGTCGGCCTGCAAAAATTTGGAGAGGCGCCCGCTCAGTTAGGCCGGCGGAGGTCTGAATGCTCGGCTGAGTATCAACGACGTCGGTAAAATCCCTCCCGCACGTTAAAATGTGGCGCGGTTAATTCAGGGGGACCTTTCTCTGGATGAGTCTGGGCACCGAGACCACGGGAGGAGGTACAAGGGACAGGCAAGGATATCGGTTTTAAAGGTGACCTCAAAGGAAAAGAAGGAGAGACCGAGCATGGAATAGAGAGAGAGAGGAGAGGTTCAGCCAGGGAGTTCCAGAGTTTAGGGCCCCAGGCAGCTAATGGCCCGGCCGCCAATGGCAGAACGATGGGAATCGGGGGCAATTTGAGGGGCCAGAATAGGAGCGGCGCACGGTGGTAGGAGGTTACAGAGATAGGGAATGATGTAGGGGCTGGAAGAGGTTACAGAGATAGGGAGGGATGTAGGGGCAGGAGGAGGGTTACAGAGATAGGGAAAGGTGTAGGGGCTGGAGGAGGTTACAGAGATAGGGAGGGGTGTAGGGGCTGGAACAGGTTACAGAGATAGGGAGGGGTGTAGGGGCTGGAGGAGGTTACAGAGATAGGGAGGGGTGTAGGGGCTGGAGGAGGTTACAGAGATAGGGAGGGGTGTAGGGGCTGGAACAGGTTACAGAGATAGGGAGGGTTGTAGGGGCTGGAGAAAGTTTCAGAGAAAGAAAGTGTTGGAGGGGCTGGAGGAGGTTACCGAGATAGGGAGGGGTGTAGGGGCTGGAGGAGGTTACAGAGATAGGGAGGGTTGTAGGGTCTGGAGGAGGTTACAGAGATAGTGAGGGGTGTAGAGGCAGGAGGAGGTTACAGAGATAGGGAGGGTTGTAGGGACTGGAGGAAGTTACAGAGATAGGGAGGGATGTAGGGGCTGGAGGAGGTTACAGAGATAGGGAGGGGTGTAGGGGCTGAAGGAGGTTACAGAGTTAGGGAGGGGTGTAGGGGCTGGAGGAGGTTACAGAGTTAGGGAGGGGTGTAGGGGCTGGAGGAGTTTACAGAGATAGGGAAGGGTGTAGCGGCTGGAGGAGGTTACAGAGATAGGGAGGGGTGTAGGGACTGGAGGAGGTTACAGAGATAGGGAGGGGTGTAGGGGCTGGAGGAGGTTACAGAGATAGGGAGGGGTGTAGGGGCTGGAGAAAGTTTCAGAGAAAGAAAGTGTTGGAGGGGCTGGAGGAGGTTACCGAGATAGGGAGGGTGTAGGGGCTGGAGGAGGTAACAGAGATAGGGAGGGGTGTAGGGGCTGGAGGAGGTTACAGAGATAGGGAGGGTTGTAGGGTCTGGAGGAGGTTACAGAGATAGGGAGGGGTGTAGAGGCAGGAGGAGGTTACAGAGATAGGGAGGGTTGTAGGGACTGGAGGAAGTTACAGAGATAGGGAGGGATGTAGGGGCTGGAAGAGGTTACAGAGATAGTGAGGGGTGTAGGGGCAGGAGGAGGTTACAGAGATAGGGAGGGGTTTGGGGGCTGGAGGAGGTTACAGAGATAGGGAGGGCTGTAGAGGCTGGAGGAGGTTACAGAGATAGGGAGGGGTGTAGGGGCTGAAGGAGGTTACAGAGTTAGGGAGGGGTGTAGGGGCTGGAGGAGGTTACAGAGTTAGGGAGGGGTGTAGGGGCTGGAGGAGTTTACAGAGATAGGGAAGGGTGTAGCGGCTGGAGGAGGTTACAGAAATAGGGAGGGGTGTAGGGACTGGAGGGTGTTACAGAGATAGGGAGGGGTGTAGGGGCTGGAGGAGGTTTACAGAGATAGGAAGGCGGGTCGGTGCTGGAGGAGGTTACAGAGATATGGAGGGGTGTAGGGGCTGGAGGAGGTTACAGAGAGAGGGAGGCGTGTAGGGGCTGGAGGAGGTTACAGAGATAGGGAGGGGTGGAGGGACTGGAGGAGGTTACAGAGATAGAGAGTTGTGTAGGGGCTGGAGGAGGTTACAGAGATAGGGAGGGGTGTAGGGGCTGGAGGAGTTTACAGAGATAGGGAAGGGTGTAGCGGCTGGAGGAGGTTACAGAGATAGGGAGGGGTGTAGGGACTGGAGGGTGTTAAAGAGATAGGGAGGGGTGTAGGGCCTGGAGGAGGGTTACAGAGATAGGGAGGCGGGTCGGTGCTGGAGGAGGTTACATAGATAGGGAGGGGTGTAGGGGCTGGAGGAGGTTACAGAGATAGGGAGGGGTGTATTCTGTGGAGGAGGTTACCGAGATAGGGAGAGGTGTAGGGGCTGGAGGAGGTTACAGAGATAGGGAGGGGTTGTAGCGGCTGGACGAGGTTACATAGACAGGGAGGGGTGTAGGGGCTGGAGGAGGTTACAGAGATAGGGAGGGGTGTAGGGGCTGGAGGAGGTTACAGAGATAGGGAGGGGTGTATTCTGTGGAGGAGGTTACCGAGATAGGGAGAGGTGTAGGGGCTGGAGGAGGTTACAGAGATAGGGAGGGGTGTAGCGGCAGGACGAGGTTACATAGACAGGGAGGGGTGTAGGGGCTGGAGGAGGTTACAGAGATAGGGAGGGGTGTAGGGGCTGGAGGAGGTTACAGAGATAGGGACAGGATGTAGGGGCTGGAGGAGGTTACATAGACAGGAAGGGGTGTAGGGGCTGGAGGAGGTTACAGAGATAGGGAGGGGTTTAGGGGCTGGAGGAGGTTACAGAGATAGGGAGGGGTGTAGGGGCTGGAGGAGGTTACAGAGATAGGGAGGGGTGTAGGGGCTGGAGAAGGTTACAGAGATAGGGAGGGGTGTAGGTGCTGGAGGAGGTTACAGAGATAGGGAGGGGTGTAGGGGCTGGAGGAGGGTTACAGAGATAGGGAGGCGGGTCGGTGCTGGAGGAGGTTACAGAGATAGGGAGGGGTGTAGGGGCTGGAGGAGGTTACAGAGATAGGGAGGGGTGGAGGGACTGGAGGAGGTTACAGAGATAGGGAGTTGTGTAGGGGCTGGTAGAGGTTACAGAGATAGGGAGGGGTGTAGTGTTTGGAGGAGGTTACAGAGATAGGGAGGGGTGTAGGGGCTGGAGGAGGTTACAGAGATAGGGAGGGGTGTAGGGGCTGGAGGAGGTTACCGAGATAGGGAGGGGTGTATTCTGTGGAGGAGGTTACCGAGATAGGGAGAGGTGTAGGGGCTGGAGGAGGTTACAGAGATAGGGAGGGGTGTAGCGGCTGGACGAGGTTACATAGACAGGGAGGGGTGTAGGGGCTGGAGGAGGTTACAGAGATAGGGAGGGGTGTAGGGGCTGGAGGAGGTTACCGAGATAGGGACGGGTGTAGGGGCTGGAGGAGGTTACAGAGATAGGGACAGGGTGTAGGGGCTGGAGGAGGTTACATAGACAGGAAGGGGTGTAGGGGCTGGAGGAGGTTACAGACATAGGGAGGGGTTTAGGGGCTGGAGGAGGTTACAGAGATAGGGAGGGGTGTAGGGGCTGGAGGAGGTTACAGAGATAGGGAGGGGTGTAGGGGCTGGAGGAGGTTACAGAGATAGGGAGGGGTTTAGTGGCTGGAGGAGATTACAGGGATAGGGAGGGGTTTAGGGGCTGGAGGAGGTTACAGAGATAGGGAGGAGTTGTAGCGGCTGGAGAAAGTTACAGAGATAGGGAGGGTGTAGGGGCTGGAGGAGGTTACAGAGATAGGGAGGTGTGTAGGGACTGGAGGAGGTTACAGAGATAGGGAGTGTTGTAGGGGCTGGAGGAGCATACAGAGATAGGGAGGGGTGTAGGGCTGGGGGAGGTTACAGAGATAGGGAGGGGTGTAGGGCTGGAGGAGGTTACAGAGATAGGGAGGGTTGTAGGGGCTGGAGGAGGTTAGATAGGGAGGGGTGTAGGGGCTGAAGGTGGTGACAGAGATAGTGAGGGGTGTAGGGGCAGGAGGAGGTTACAGAGATAGGGAGGGGTGTAGGGGCTGGAGGAGGGTTACAGAGATAGGGGGCGGGTCGGTGCTGGAGGAGGTTACAGAGATAGGGAGGGGTGTAGGGGCTGGAGGAGGTTACAGAGATAGGGAGTTGTGTAGGGGCTGGAGGAGGTTACAGAGATAGGGATGGGTGTAGTGTGTGGAGGAGGTTACAGAGATAGGGAGGGGTGTAGGGGCTGGAGGAGGTTACAGAGATAGGGAGGGGTGTAGTGTGTGGAGGAGGTTACCGAGATATGGAGGGGTGTAGGGGCTGGAGGAGTTTACAGAGATAGAGAGGGGTGTATGGGCTGGAGGAGGTTACAGAGTTAGGGAGGGGTGTAGGGGATGGAGGATGTTACTGAGATAGGGAGGTGTATAGGGGATGGAGGAGGTTACAGAGATAGGGAGGGGTGTAGGGGCTGGAGGAGGTTACAGAGATAGGGAGGGGTGTAGGGGCTGGAGGAGGTTACAGAGATAGGGAGGGGTGTAGGGGCTGGAGGAGGTTACAGAGATAGGGAGGGTTGTAGGGGATGGAGGAGGTTACAGAGATAGGGAGGGGGTGTAGGGGCTGGAGGAGGTTACAGAGATAGGGAGGGGTGTAGGGGATGGAGGAGGTTACAGAGATAGGGAGGGGTGTAGGGGCTGGAGGAGGTTACAGAGATAGGGAGGGGTGTAGGCGCTGGAGAAGGTTACAGAGATAGGGAGGGGTGTAGGGGCTGGAGGAGGTTACAGAGATAGGGAGGGGTGTAGGGGCTGGAGGAGGTTACAGAGATAGGGAGGGGTGTAGGGGTTGGAGGAGATTACAGAAATAGGGAGGGGTGTAGGGGCTGGAGGAGGTTACAGAGATAGGGAGGGGTGTAGGGGCTGGAGGAGGTTACAGAGATAGGGAGGGGTGTAGGGGCTGGAGGAGGTTACAGAGATAGGGAGGGCTGTAGGAGCTGGAGGAGGTTACAGAGATAGGGAGGGGTGTAGGGGCTGGAGGAGGTTACAGAGATAGGAAGGGGTGTAGGGGCTGGAGGAGGTTACAGAGATAGGGAGGGGTGTAGAGGCTGGAGGAGTTTACAGAGATAGGGAGGGTTGTAGGAGCTGGAGGAGGTTACAGAGATAGGAAGGGGCGTAGGGGCTGGAGGAGGTTACAGAGATAGGGAGGGCTGTAGGAGCTGGAGGAGGTTACAGAGATAGGGAGGGGTGTAGGGACTGGAGGAGGTTACAGAGATAGGGAGGGTTGTAGGGGTTGGAGGAGGTAACAGAGATAGGGAGGGGTGTAGGTGCTGGAGGAGGTTACAGAGATAGGGAGGGTGTAGTGGCTGCAGGAGGTTACAGAGATAGGGAGGGTTGTAGGGGCTGGAGGAGGGTTACAGAGATAGGGAGGGGTGTAGAGGCTGGAGGAGGTTACAGAGAAAGGGAGGGGTGTAGGGGCTGGAGGAGGTTACAGAGAAAGGGAGGGGTGTAGGGGCTGGAGGAGGTTACAGGGATAGGGAGGGTGTAGAGGGGAGGGAACTCCCGAGGGACAATCCGATCGACCCCACTCCCGTCGCCCACCGAGCCATCTGTAACCGCCACCCCTCCCCCAACCCCTAACATTGCGGCCAACGCCGACCCCCGACCTCTGACCTTGAGCGGCGACTTCCCTTGCTCGGTCTTGCTGTCGGTGCTGGAGGAGCTGACCGCCCCCGGGGACACTCGACCCCGGCTTCGAGGCTCCTCGCTGGACCGGGACGACGTCCGGGGCTCGGGGCTGGAGTTGGTCTTCCTCCTGGATCCTCGGAGGGCCGAGATCTGAGGGGCAGGGGTCAAGGAGGCAGGTCAGTGCATCGTTACCTAACCCCCGTCCCGTTCCTGTCCCTGGGAGTGTTTGATGGGGACAGTGTAGAGGGAGCTTTACTCTGTATCTAACCCCGTGCTGTACCTGTCCTGGGAGTGTTTGATGGGGACGGTGTAGAGGGAGCTTTACTCTGTATCTAACCCTGTGCTGTACCTGTCCTGGGAGTGTTTGATGGGGACGGTGTAGAGGGAGCTTTACTCAGTATCTAACCCCATGCTGTACCTGTCCTGGGAGTGTTTGATGGGGACGGTGTAGAGGGAGATTTACTCTGTATCTAACCCCGTGCTGTACCTGTCCTGGGAGTGTTTGATGGGGACAGTGTAGAGGGAGCTTTACTCTGTATCTTACCCCGTGCTGTACCTGTCCTGGGAGTGTTTGATGGGGACAGTGTAGAGGGAGATTTAATCTGTATCTAACCCCGTGCTGTACCTGTCCTGGGAGTGTTTGATGGGGACAGTGTAGAGGGAGATTTAATCTGTATCTAACCCAGTGCTGTACCTGTCATGGGAGTGTTAGATGGGGACGGTGTAGAGGGAGCTTTACTCTGTATCTAACCCCGTGCTGTACCTGTCCTGGGAGTGTTTGATGGGGACGGTGTAGAGGGAGCTTTACTCTGTATCTAACCCTGTGCTGTACCTGTCCTGGGAGTGTTTGATGGGGACAGTGTAGAGGGAGCTTTACTCTGTATCTAACCCCGTGCTGTACCTGTCCTGGGCGTGTTTGATGGGGATGGTGTAGAGTGAGCTTTACTCAGTATCTAACCCCATGCTGTACCTGTCCTGGGAGTGTTTGATGGGGACGGTGTAGAGGGAGATTTACTCTGTATCTAACCCCGTGCTGTACCTGTCCTGGGAGTGTTTGATGGGGACGGTGTAGAGGGAGCTTTACTCTGTATCTAACCCCATGCTGTACCTGTCCTGGGAGTGTTTGATGGGGACAGTGTAGAGCGAGCATTACTCTGTATCTAACCCCGTGCTGTAACTGTCCTGGGAGTGTTTGATGGGGACAGTGTAGTTGGAGATTTACTCTGTATCTAACCCCGTGCTGTACCTGTCCTGGGAGTGTTTGATGGGGACGGTGTAGAGGGAGCTTTACTCTGTATCTAACCCCGTGCTGTACCTGTCCTGGGAGTGTTTGATGGGGACGGTGTAGAGGGAGCGTTACTCTGTATCTAACCCCGTGCTGTACCTGTCCTGGGAGTGTTTGATGGGGACAGTGCAGAGGGAGATTTACTCTGGATTTAACTCCGTGCTGTACCTGACCTGGGAGTGTGTGATGGGGACAGTGTAGAGGGAGCTTTACTCTGTATCTAACCCGTGCTGTACGTGTCCTGGGAGTGTTTGATGGGGACAGTGTAGTTGGAGATTTACTCTGTATCTAACCCCGTGCTGTACCTGTCCTGGGAGTGTTTGATGGGGACGGTGTAGAGGGAGCTTTACTCTGTATCTAACCCCGTGCTGTACCTGTCCTGGGAGTGTTTGATGGGGACGGTGTAGAGGGAGCGTTACTCTGTATCTAACCCCGTGCTGTACCTGTCCTGGGAGTGTTTGATGGGGACAGTGCAGAGGGAGATTTACTCAGGATTTAACTCCGTGCTGTACCTGACCTGGGAGTGTGTGATGGGGACAGTGTAGAGGGAGCTTTACTCTGTATCTAACCCGTGCTGTACGTGTCCTGGGAGTGTTTGATGGGGACGGTGTAAATGAAGCTTTACTCTATATCTAACCATGTGCATTTCCTGTCCTCGGACTATTTGCTGGGGATGGTGTAAATGTCGCTTTACTCTGTATCTAACCCAGTGCTGTACCTGTCCTGGGAGTGTTTGATGGGGACGGTGTAGAGGTAGCTTTACTCTGTATCTAACCCAGTGCTGAACCTGTCCTGGGAGTGTTTGTGGGGATGGTGTAGAGGGAGATTTACTCTGTATCTAACCCCGTGCTGTACCTGTCCTGGGAGTGTTTGATGGGGACGGTGTAGAGGGAGATTTACTCTGTATCTAACCCCGTGCTGTACTTGTCCAGGGAGTGTTTGATGGGGACGGTGTAGAGGGAGATTTACTCTGTATCTAACCCCGTGCTGTACCTGTCCTGGGAGTGTTTGATGGGGACAGTGTAGAGGGAGCTTTACTCTGTATCTAACCCCGTGCTGTACCTGCCCTGGGAGTGTTTGATGGGGACAGTGTAGAGGGAGCTTTACTCTGTATCTTACCCCGTGCTGTACCTGTCCTGGGAGTGTTTGATGGGGATGGTGTAGAGGGAGCTTTACTCTGTATCTAACCCCGTGCTGTACCTGTCCTGGGAGTTTTTGATGGGGACAGTGTAGAGGGAGCTTTAATCTGTATCTAAACCCGAGCTGTACCTGTCCTGGGAGTTTTTGATGGGGACAGTGTAGAGGAAGCTTTGCTCTGTATCCAACCCCGTGCTGTACCCGTCCTGGGAGTGTTTGATGGGGACATTGTAGAGGGAGATTTACTCTGTATCTAACCCTGTGCTGTACCTGTCCTGGGAGTGTTTGATGGGGACGGTGTAGAGGGAGATTTACTCTGTATCTAACCCCGTGCTGTACCTGTCCTGGGAGTGTTTGATGGGGACGGTGTAGAGGGAGATTTAATCTGTATCTAACCCCGTGCTGCACCTGTCCTGGGAGTGTTTGATGGGGACAGTGTACAGGGAGCTTTACTCTGTAACTAATCCCGTGCTCTGTATGTACTGGGAGTGTTTGATGGCAACAGATTAGAGGGAGGTTTACTCTCTATCTGAGCCCTGAATAAGTTTACAGTGAGTGTTTTATGCGCCAGTTTAGTGGGACCTTTTCTCTATATCTCACCACTTGCATTTCCTGTCCTCGGACTATTTGCTGGGGATGGTGTAAATGTCGCTTTACTCTGTATCTAACCCAGTGCTGTACCTGTCCTGGGAGTGTTTGATGGGGACGGTGTAGAGGTAGCTTTACTCTGTATCTAACCCAGTGCTGAACCTGTCCTGGGAGTGTTTGTGGGGATGGTGTAGAAGGCGCTTTACTCTGTATCTAACCCCGTGCTGTACCTGTCCTGGGAGTGTTTGATGGGGACGGTGTAGAGGGAGATTTACTCTGTATCTAACCCCGTGCTGTACTTGTCCTGGGAGTGTTTGATGGGGACAGTGTAGAGGGAGCTTTACTCTGTATCTAACCCCGTGCTGCACCTGTCCTGGGAGTGTTTGATGGGGACAGTGTAGAGGGAGCTTTACTCTGTATCTAACCCCGTGCTGTACCTGTCCTGGGAGAGTTTGATGGGGACGGTGTAGAGGGAGATTTACTCTGTATCTAACCCCGTGCTGTACCTGTCCTGGGAGTGTTTGATGGGGACAGTGTAGAGGGAGCTTTACTCTGTATCTAACCCCGTGCTGTACCTGTCCTGGGAGTGTTTGATGGGGATGGTGTAGAGGGAGCTTTACTCTGTATCTAACCCCGTGCTGTACCTGTCCTGGGAGTGTTTGATGGGGACGGTGTAGAGGGAGCTTTACTCTGTATCTAACCCCGTGCTGTACCTGTCCTGGGAGTGTTTGATGGGGACAGTGTAGAGGGAGATTTACTCTGTTTCTAACCCCGTGCTGTACCTGTCCTGGGAGTGTTTGATGGGGGACGGTGTAGAGGGAGCTTTACTCTGTATTTTACCCCGTGCTGTACCTGTCCTGGGAGTGTTTGATGGGGATGGTGTAGAGGGAGCTTTACTCTGTATCTAACCCCGTGCTGTACCTGTCCTGGGAGTTTTTGATGGGGACAGTGTAGAGGGAGCTTTACTCTGTATCTAAACCCGAGCTGTACCTGTCCTGGGAGTTTTTGATGGGGACAGTGTAGAGGGAGATTTGCTCTGTATCCAACCCCGTGCTGTACCCGTCCTGGGAGTGTTTGATGGGGACATTGTAGAGGGAGATTTACTCTGTATCTAACCCTGTGCTGTACCTGTCCTGGGAGTGTTTGATGGCGACGGTGTAGAGGGAGATTTACTCTGTATCTAACCCCGTGCTGTACCTGTCCTGGGAGTGTTTGATGGGGACGGTGTAGAGGGAGATTTAATCTGTATCTAACCCCGTGCTGCACCTGTCCTGGGAGTGTTTGATGGGGACAGTGTACAGGGAGCTTTACTCTGTAACTAATCCCGTGCTCTGTATGTACTGGGAGTGTTTGATGGCAACAGATTAGAGGGAGGTTTACTCTCTATCTGAGCCCTGAATAAGTTTACAGTGAGTGTTTTATGCGCCAGTTTAGTGGGACCTTTTCTCTATATCTCACCACTTGCATTTCCTGTCCTGGGAGTGTTTGATGGGGACGGTGTAGAGGGAGTTTTACTCTGTATCTAACCCCGTGCTGCACCTGTCCTGGGAGTGTTTGAAGGGGACGGTGTAGAGAGAGCTTTACTCTGTGTCTAACCCCGTGCTGTACCTGTCCTGGGAGTGTTTGATGGGGACGGTGTAGAGGGAGCTTTACTCTGTATCTAACCCCGTGCTGTTCCTGTCCTAGGAGTGTTTGATGGGGACGGTGTAGAGGGAGCTTTACTCTGTATCTAATCCCGTGCTGTACCTGTCCTGGGAGTGTTTGATGGGGGACAGTGTAGATGGAGATTTACTCTGTATCTAACCCCGTGCTGTACCTGTACTGGGAGTGTTTGATGGGGACGGTGTAGAGGGAGCTTTACTCTGTATCTAACCCCGTGCTGTATCTGTCCTGGGAGTGTTTGATGGGGACGGTGTAGTGGGAGCTTTACTCAGTATCTAACCCCGTGCTGTACCTGTCCTCGGAGTGTTTGATGGGGACGGTGTAGAGGGAGCTTTACTCTGTATCTAACCCCGTGCTGTACCTGTCCTGGGAGTGTTTGATGGGGACACTGTAGAGGGAGCTTTACTCTGTATCTAACCCCGTGCTGTGTCTGTCCTGGGAGTGTTTGATGGGGACGGTGTAGAGGGAGATTTACTCTGTATCTAACCCCGTGCTGTACCTGTCCTGGGAGTGGTTGATGGGGACGGTGTAGAGGGAGATTTACTCTGTATCTAACCCCGTGCTGTACCTGTCCTGGGAGTGTTTGATTGGAATAGTGTAGAGTGAGCTTTACTCTAAATCTTACTCCGTGATGTCCCAGTCCTTGGAGTGTTTGATGGGGACTGTGTAGAGGAAGATTTACTCTGTATCTAACCCCGTGCTGTACCTGTCCTGGGAGTGTTTGATGGGGACGGTGTAGAGGGAGCTTTACTCTGTATCTAACCCCGTGCTGTACCTGTCCTGGGAGTGTTTGATGGGGACGTTGTAGAGGGAGCTTTACTCAGTATCTAACTCCGTGCTGTACGCGTCCAGATATTGCTTGATGGGGACACTGTAGAGGAGCTTTACTCAGTATCTAACCCCGTGCTTTACTTGTCCTGGGAGTGTTTGATGGGGACAGTGTAGAGGGAGCGTTGCTCTGTATCTAACCCCGTGCTGTACCTGTCCTGGGAGTGTTTGATGGGGACAGTGTAGAGGCATCCTTACTCTGTACCGAACCCCGTGCGGTACCTGTCCTGGGAGTGTTTGCTGGGGATGGTGTCGAGGGAGCTTTAGTCTGTATCTAACCCCGTGCTGTACCTGTCCTGGGAGTGTTTGATGGGGAAAGTGTATAGGGAGCTTTAGTCGGTATCTAACTCCGTGCTGTACCTGTCCTGGGATTGTTCGATGGGGACAATGCAGAAAGAGGTTTGTTCTGTATCTAACTCCGTGCTGTACCTGTCCTGGCAGTGTTTGATGGAGGACGGTGTAGAGGGAGCTTTACTCTGTATCTATCCCCGTGCTGTACCTGTCCTGGGAGTGTTTGATGGGGAGGCTGTAAAGGGAGCTTTACTCACTATCTAACCCCGTGCTGTACCTGTCCTGGGAGAGTTTGATGTGGACGGTGTAGAGGGAGCTTTACTCTGTATCTAACCCCGTGCTGTACCTGTCCTGGGAGTGTTTGATGGAGATGGTGTAGAGGGACCTTTACTCTGTATCTAACCCCATGCTCTACCTGTCCTGGGAGTGTTGGATGGGGACGGAGAAGAGGGAGCTTTACTCTGTATCTAACCCCGTGCTGTACCTGTCCTGGGAGTGTTTGATGGGGAAAGTGTATAGGAAGCTTTAGTCTGTATCTAACTCCGTGCTGTACATGTCCTGGGAGTGTTCGATGGGGACAATGCAGAAAGAGGTTTGTTCTGTATCTAACTCCGTGCTGTACCTGTCCTGGGAGTGTTTGATGGGGGACGGTGTAGAGGGAGCTTTACTCAGTATCTAACCCCGTGCTGTACCAGTCCTGGGAGTGTTTGATGGAGATGGTGTAGAGGGACCATTACTCTGTATCTAACAACAAGCTCTACCTGTCCTGGGAGTGTTTGATGGGGACGGAGTAGAGGGAGCTTTACTCTGTATCTAACCCCGTGCTGTACCTGTCCTGGGAGTGTTTGATGGGGACAGTGTAGAGGGAGCTTTACTCTGTATCTAACATCGTGCTGTACCTGTCCTGGGAGTGTTTGATGGGGACAGTGTAGAGGGAGATTTACTCTGTATCTAACCCCGTGCTGTACCTGTCCTGGGAGTGTTTGTTAGGGACGGTGTAGAGGGAACTTTACTCTGTAAATAACCCCGTGCTGTACCTGTCCCGGGAGTGTTTGATGGGGACAGTGTAGAGGGAGCTTTCCTCTGTATCTAACCCCGTGCTGTACCTGTCCTGGGAGTGTTTGATGGGGACGGTGTAGAGGGAGCTTTACTCGAAAATTTAGACTGTGCTGTCAATGTCCTGGGTATGTTTGATGGAGAAATTTTCGTAGGAGATTTACTCTGTATCTAGCCCCGTGCTGTACCTGTCCTGGGAGTGTTTGATGGCGACGGTGTAGAGGGAGCTTTACTCTGTATCTAACCCCGTGCTGTACCTGACATGGGAGTGTTTGATGGGGACAGTGTAGAGGGTGCTTTACTCTGTATCCAACCCCGTGCTGTACCTGTCCTGGGAGTGTTTGATGGGGACAGTGTAGAGGGAGCTTTACTCTGTATCCAACCCCGTGCTGTACCTGTCCTGGGAGTGTTTGATGGGGACGGTGTAGAGGGAGCTTTACTCTCTATCTAACCCTGTGCCGTACCTGTCCTGGGAATGTTTGATGGGGACGTTGTAGAGGGAGATTTACTCTGTATCTAACCCCATGCTGTACCTGTCCTGGGAGTGTTTGATGGGGACAGTGTAGAGGGATCCTTAATCTGTACCAAACCCCGTGCGGTACATGTCCAGGGAGTGTTTGCTGGGAGATATATTGATGGAGATTTACTCAGTATCTAACCCCGTGCTGTACCTGTCCTGGGAGTGTTTGATGGGGACAGTGTAGACGTAGATTTACTCTGTATCGAACCTCGTGCTGTACCTGTCCTAGGAGTGTTTGATGGGGAAGGTGTAGAGGGAGCTTTGCTCTGTATCTAATCCCGTGCTGTACCTGTCCTGGGAGTGTTTGATGGGGACGGTGTAGAGGGATCCTTACTCTGTATCTAACTCCGTGCTGCACCTGTCCTGAGATTGTTTGATGGGGGACAGTGTAGAGGGAGATTTACTCTGTATCTAACCCCGTGCTGTACCTGTCCAGGGAGTGTTTGATGGGGCCGGTGTAGAGGGAGCTTTACTCTGTATCTAACACCGTGCTGTACCTGTCCTGGGACTGTTTGATGGGGACGGTTTAGAGGGAGCTTTACTCTGTATCTAACCCCGAGCTGTACCTGTCCTGGGAGTGATTGATGGGTCAGTGTAGAGGGAACATTACTCTGTATCTAACCCCGTGCTGTACCTGTCCTGGGAGTGTTTGATGAAGAAAGTGTAGAGGGAGTGTTACTCTGTATCTATCCCCGTGCTATCCCTGTCCAGGGAGTGTTACATGGGGACGGTGAATTGGGAGATTTACTCTCTATCTAATCCCGTGCTGTCCCTGTCCTGGGAGGTTTGATGGGGACAGTGTAGAGGGAGCTTTAGTCTGTATCTAACCCCGTGCTGTACCTGTCCTGGGAGTGTTTGATGGGGGACGGTGTAGAGGGAGCTTTACTCTGTATCTAACCCCGTGCTGTACCTGTCCTGGGAGTGTTTGATGGGGACGCTGTAAAGGGAGCTTTACTCTGTATCTAACCCCTTGCTGTACCTGTCCTGGGAGAGTTTGATGTGGACGGTGTAGAGGGAGATTTACTCTGTATCTAACCCCGTGCTGTACCTGTCCTGGGAGTGTTTGATGGAGATGGTGTAGAGGGAACTTGACTCTGTATCTAACCCCATGCTCTACCTGTCCTGGGAGTGTTTGATGGGGACGGAGTAGAGGGAGCTTTACTCTGTATCTAACCCCGTGCTGTACCTGTCCTGGGAGTGTTTGATGGGGACAGTGTAGAGGGAGCTTTACTCTGTATCTAACCCCGTGCTGTACCTGTCCTGGGAGTGTTTGATGGGGACAGTGTAGAGGGAGCTTTACTCTGTATCTAACCCTGTGCTGTACCTGTCCTCGGAGTGTTCGATGGAGACAATGCAGAAAGAGTTTTACTCTGATGCTAACTCCGTGCTTTACCTGTCCTGGGAGTGTTTGATGGGGGACGGTGCAGAGGGAGCTTTACTCTGTATCTAACCACGTGCTGTACCTGTCCTGGGAGTGTTTGATGGGGACAGTGGAGAGGGAGGTTTACTTTGTATCTAACCCTGTGCTGTACCTGTCCTGGGAGTGTTTGATGGGGACGGTGTAGAGGGAGCTTTACTCTGTATCTAACCCCGTGCTGTACCTGTCCTGGGAGTGTTTGATGGGGACGGTGTAGAGGGAGATTTACTCTGTATCTAACTCCCGTGCTGTACCTGTCCTGGGAGTGTTTGTTGGGGACAGTGTAGATGGAGCTTTACTCTGTATCTAACCCCGTGCTGTACCTGTCCTGGGAGTGTTTGATGGGGACGGTGTAGAGGGAGATTTACTCTGTATCTAACCCTGTGCTATACCTGTCCTGGGACTGTTTGATGGGGACAGTGTAGAGGGAGATTTACTCTGTATCTAACCCCGTGCTGTACCTGTCCTGGGAGTGTTTGATGGGGACAGTGTAGAGGGAGCTTTACTCTGTATCAAACCCCGTGCTGTACCTGTGCTGGGAGTGTTTGATGGGGACGGTGTAGAGGGAGATTTACTCTGTATCTAACCCCGTGCTGTACCTGTCCTGGGAGTGTTTGTTAGGGACGGTGTAGAGGGAACTTTACTCTGTAAATAACCCCGTGCTGTACCTGTCCCGGGAGTGTTTGATGGGGACAGTGTAGAGGGAGATTTACTCTGTATCTAACCCCGTGCTGTACCTGTCCTGGGAGTGTTTGATGGGGTCAGTGTAGAGGGAGCTTTCCTCTGTATCTAACCCCGTGCTGTACCTGTCCTGGGAGTGTTTGATGTGGACGGTGTAGTGGCAGCTTTACTCGAAAATTTAGACTGTGCTGTCAATGTCCTGGGTATGTTTGATGGAGAAAATTTCGTAGGAGATTTACTCTGTATCTAACCCCGTGCTGTACCTGTCCTGGGAGTGTTTGATGGCGACAGTGTAGAGGGAGCTTTACTCTGTATCTAACCCTGTGCTGTACCTGACATGGGAGTGTTTGATGGGGACAGTGTAGAGGGCGCTTTACTCTGTATCCAACCCCGTGCTGTACCTGTCCTGGGAGTGTTTGATGGGGACGGTGTAGAGGGAGCTTTACTCTGTATCTAACCCCGTGCTGTACCTGTCCTGGGAGTGTTTGATGGGGACGGAGTAGAGGGAGCTTTACTCTGTATCTAACCCCGTGCTGTACCTGTCCTGGGAGTGTTTGATGGGGACGGATTAGAGGGAGCTTTACTCTGTATCTAATCCCGTGCTGTACCTGTCCTGGGAGAGTTTGATGGGGGACGGTGTAGAGGGAGCTTTACTCTGTATCTAATCCCGTGCTGTACCTGTCCTGGGAGTGTTTGATGGGGGACGGAGTAGAGGGAGCTTTACTCTGTATCTAATCCCGTGCTGTACCTGTCCTGGGAGTGTTTGATGGGGGACGGAGTAGAGGGAGATTTACTCTGTATCTAACCCTGTGCCGTACCTTTCCTGGGAGTGTTTGATGGGGACAGTGTAGAGTGAGCTTTAGTCTGTATCTAATACCGTGCTGTAGCATTCATGTGAGTGATAGATGAGGACAGTGTAGAGGGAGCTTTACTCTGTATCTAACCCCGTGCTGTACCTGTCCAGGGAGTGTTTGATGGGAACGATGTAGAGGGAGCTTTACTCTGTATCTAACCCCGTGCTGTACCTGTCCTGGGAGTGTTTGATGGGGACAGTGTAGAGGGTGGTTTACTCTGTATCTAACCTCGTGCTGTACCTGTCCTGGGAGTGTTTGATGGGGACGCTGTAGAGTGAGCTTTACTCTGTATCTAACCCCGTGCTGTACCTGTCCTGGGAGTGTTTGATGGGAACGATGTAGAGGGAGCTTTACTCTGTATCTAACCCCGTGCTGTACCTGTCCTGGGAGTGTTTGATGGGGACGGTGTTGAGGGAGATTTACTCTGTATCTGACCCCGTGCTGTACCTGTCCTGGGAGTGTTTGATGGGGACAGTGTAGAGGGAGCTTTACTCTGTATCTAACTCCGTGCTGTACCTGTCCTGGGAGTGTTTGATGGGGACGGTGTAGAGGGAGATTTACTCTGTATCTAACCCCGTGCTGTACCTGTCCTGAGAGTGTTTGATGGGGACGGTGTAAATGGAGCTTTACTCTGTATCTAACCCCGTGCTATACCTGTCCTGGAAGTGTTTGGCGGGGACAGTGTAGAGGGAGCTTTACTCTGTATCTAACCCCGTGCTGTACCTGTCCTGGGAGTGTTTGATGGGTACGCTGTAGAGGGAGCTTTACTCTGTCTCTAACCCCGTGCTGTACCTGTCCTGAGAGTGTTTGATGGGGACAGTGTAGATCAAGATTTCCTCTGTATCTTACCCCTGAAGTAACATTCCACTGAGTGTTTTTTGGGTAGTGCGTTGAGGGAGCTTTACTCGAAAACTTAGACTGTGCTGTCAATGTCCTGGGTATGTTTGATGGAGAAATTTTCGTAGGAGATTTACTCTGTATCTAGCCCCGTGCTGTACCTGTACTGCGAGTGTTTGATGGCGACGGTGTAGAGGGAGATTTACTCTGTATCTAACCCCGTGCTGTACCTGTCCTGGGAGTGTTTGATGGGGACAGTGTAGAGGGAGCTTTACTCTGTATCTAACCCCGTGCTGTACCTGTCCTGGGAGTGTTTGATGGGGACAGTGTAGAGGGAGATTTACTCTGTATCCAACCCCGTGCAGTACCTGTCCTGGGAGTGTTTGATGGGGACGGTGTAGAGGGAGCTTTACTCTGTATCTAACCCCGTGCTGTACCTGTCCTGGGAGTGTTTGATGGGGACGGTGTAGAGGGATCTTTACTCTGTATCTAACCCCGTGCTGTACCTGTCCTGGGAGTGTTTGATGGGGCAGTGTAGAGGGAGCTTTACTCTGTATCTAACCCCGTGCTGTACCTGTCCTGGGAGTGTTTGATGGGGACGGTGTAGAGGGAGCTTTACTCTGTATCTAACCCCGTGCTGTACCTGTCCTGGGAGTGTGTGATGGGGACAGTGTAGAGTGAGATTTACTCTGTATCTAACCCCGTGCTGTCCCTGTCCTGTGAGTGTTTGATGGGGGACAGTGTAGAGGGAGCTTTACTCTGTATCTAACCCCGTGCTGTACCTGTCCTGGGAGTGTTTGATGGGGGACAGTGTAGAGGGAGATTTACTCTGTATCTAACCCGGTGCTGTACCTGTCCTGGGAGTGTTTGATGGGGACGGGGTGGAGGGAGATTTACTCTGAATCTAACTCCGTGCTGTACCTGTCATGGGCGTGTTTGATTGGGACAGTGTAGACGTAGATTTACTCTGTATCTAACCTCGTGCTGTACCTGTCCTGGGAGTGTTTGATGGGGACAGAGTAGAGGGAGCTTTACTCTGTATCTAACTCTGTGCGTACCTGTCCTGGGAGTGTTGATGGGGACGTTGTAGTGGGAGATTTACTCTGTATCTAACCCCGTGCTGTACCTGTCCTGGGACTGTTTGACAGGGACAGTGTAGAAGGAGCTTTACTCTGTACCTAAACTCTTGCTGTACTTTTCCTGGGAGTGTTTGATGGGGACACTGTAGATGGAGCTTTACTCTGTATCGAACCCCGTGCTGTACCTGTGCTGGGAGTGTTTGATGGGGACAGTGTAGAGGGAGCTTTACTCTGTATCTAACCCCGTGCTGCACCTGTCCTGGGAGTGTTTGATGGGGACGCTGTAGAGGGATCTTTACACTGTATCTAATCCCGTGCTGTACCTGTCCGGAGAGTGTTTGATGGGGAGCAGTGTAGAGGGAGCTTAATTCTGGTAATAACTCCGTGCTGTACCTGTCCTGAGAGTGTTTGATGGGGACGGTGTAGAGGGAGCTTTACTCTGAATCTAACACCGTGCTATACCTGTCCTGGGAGTGTTTGATGGCGACGGTGTAGAGGGAGATTTACTCTGCATCTAACCCCGTGCTATACCTGTCCTGGGAGTGTTTGATGGGGACGGTGTAGAGGGAGATTTACTCTGTATCTAACCCCGTGCTGTACCTGTCCTGGGAGTGTTTGATGGGGACACTGTAGAGGGAGATTTACTCTGTATCTAACCCTGTGCGTACCTGTCCTGGGAGTGTTTGATGGGGACGTTGTAGAGGGAGATTTACTCTGTATCTAACCCCGTGCTGTACCTGTCCTGGGAGTGTTTGATGGGGACAGTGTAGAGGGAACTTTACTCTGTATCTAACCCCGTGCTGTACCTGTCCTGGGAGTGTTTGATGGGGACAGTGTAGAGGGAGCTTTACTCTGTATCTAACCTCGTGCTGCACCTGTCCTGGGAGTGTTTGATGCGGACGCTGTAGAGGGAGCTTTACTCTGAATCTAACATCGTGCTGTACCTGTTATGGGAGTGTTTTTTAGGGACGGTGTAGAGGGAACTTTACTCTGTAAATAACCCCGTGCTGTACCTGTACTGAGAGTTTATGATGGGGACAGTGTAGATCAAGATTTACTCTGTATGTTACCCCTGAAGTAACATTCCAGTGAGTGTTTTATGGGTACAGTGTCGAGCGAGCTTTACGCGAAAACTTAGACCGTGCTGTCAATGTCCTGGGTATGTTTCATGGAGAAATTTTCGTAGGAGATTTACTCTGTATCTAGCCCCATGCTGTACCTGTCCTGTGAGTGTTTGATAGGGACAGTGTAGAGGGAGCTTTACTCTGTATCTAAACCCGTGCTGTACCTGTCCTGGGAGTGTTTGATGGGGACGGTGTAGAGGGAGCTTTACTCTGTATCTAAACCCGTGCTGTACCTGTCCTGGGAGTGTTTGATGGGGACGGTGTAGAGGGAGCTTTACTCTGTATCTAACCCTGTGCTGTACCTGTCCTGGGAAAGTTTGCTGGGAGACAGTATAGATGGAGATTTACTCTGTATCTAAACCTGTGCCGTACCTTTCCTGGGAGTGTTTGATTGGGAAAGTGTAGAGTGAGCTTTAGTCTGTATCTAATACCGTGCTGTACCTTTATGTGAGTGATAGATGAGGACAGTGTAGAGGGAGCTTTACTCTGTACCTCAACTCTTGCTGTCCTTTTCCAGGGAGTGTTTGATGGGGACACTGTAGAGGGATCTTTACTCTGTATCTAACCCCGTGCTGTACCTGTCCTGAGACTGTTTGACAGGGACAGTGTAGAGGGAGCTTTTCTCTGTATCTAACCCCGTGCTGTCCCTGTCCTGGGAGTGTTTGATGGGGACGGTGTAGAGGGAGCTTTACTCTGTATCTAACCCCTTCCTGTACCTGTCCTGGGAGTGTTTGATGCGGACAGTGCATTAAGAAGTTTACTCTGTATCTAACTCCGTGCTGTACCTGTCCTGGAAGTGTTTGATGGGTGACAGTATTGATGGAGATTTACTCTGTATCTAACCCTGTGCTGTACCTGTCCTGGGAGTGTTTGATGGGGACAGTGTAGACGTAGATATAGTCTGTATCTAACCTCGTGCTGTACCGGTCCTGGGAGGTTTTGATGGGGACAGTGTAGAGGGAGCTTTACTCTGTATCTAACCTCGTGCTGTACCTGTCCTGGGAGTTTTTGATGGGGACGCTGTAGAGGGAGCTTTACTCTGTATCTAACCCCGTGCTGTACCTGTCCTGGGAGTGTTTGATGGGGACAGTGTAGAGGGAGCTTTACTCTGTATCTAACTCCGTGCTGTCCCTGTCCTGAGAGTGTTTGATGGGGAAAGTGTAGAGGGAGATTTACTCTGTATCTAACCCCGTGCTGTACCTGTCCTGGGAGTGTTTGATGGGGACAGTGTAGTGGGAGCTTTACTCTGTATCTTACCCCGTGCTGTACCTGTCCTGGGAGTCTTTGATGGGGACAGCGTAGAGCGAGCTTTACTCTGTATCTAACCTCGTGCTGCACCTGATCTGGGAGAGTTTGATGGGGACGCTGTAGAGGGAGCTTTACTCGGTATCTAACCCCGTGCTGTACCTGTCCTGGGAGTGTTTGATGGGGACAGTGTAGACGTAGATTTACTCTGTATCTAACCTCGTGCTGTACCTGTCCTGGGAGTGTTTGATGGGGAAGGTGTAGAGGGAGCTTTACTCTGTATCTAACCCCGTGCTGTACCTGTCCTGGGAGTGTTTGATGGGGACAGTGTGGCGGGAGATTTACTCTGTATCTAACCCCGTGCTGTACCTGTCCTGGGAGTGTTTGATGGGGACGGTGTAGAGGGATCTTTACTCTGTATCTAACTCCGTGCTGTACCTGTCCTGAGAGTGTTTGATGGGGTACAGTGTAGAGGGAGATTTATTCTGTATCTAACCCCGTGCTGTACCTTTCCTGGGAGTGTTTGATGGGGACGGTGTAGAGGGATCTTTACTCTGTATCTAACTCCGTGCTGTACCTGTCCTGAGAGTGTTTGATGGGGTACAGTGTAGAGGGAGATTTATTCTGTATCTAACCCCGTGCTGTACATGTCCTGGGAGTGTTTGATGGGGACGGTGTAGAGGGAGCTTTACTCTGAATCTAACACCGTGCTGTACCTGTTATGGGAGTGTTTGTTAGGGACGGTATAGAGGGAACTTTACTCTGTAAATAACCCCGTGCTGTACCTGTCCTGAGAGTTTATGATGGCGACAGTGTAGATCAAGATTTACTCTGTATCTTACCCCTGAAGTAACATTCCATTGAGTGTTTTATGGGTACAGTGTCGAGGGAGATTTACACGAAAACTTAGACCGTGCTGTCAATGTCCTGGGTATGTTTCATGGAGAAATTTTCGTGGGAGATTTACTCTGTATCTAGCCCTGTGCTGTACCTTTCCTGTGAGTGTTTGAGTGGGACAGTGTAGAGGGAGCTTTACTCTGTATCTAACCCCGTGCTGTACTTTCCTGTGAGTGTTTGATGGGGACGTTGTAGAGGGAGATTTACTCTGTATCTAACCCCGTGCTGTACCTGTCCTGGGAGTGTTTGATGGGGACAGTGTAGAGGGAGCTTTACTCTCTATCTAACCCCGTGCTGTACCTGTACTGGGAGTGTTTGATGGGGACAGTGTAGAGGGAGCTTTACTCTGTATCTAACCCCGTGCTGTCCCTGTCCTGGGAGTGTTTGCTGGGAGACAGTGCATTAAGAAGTTTACTCTGTATCTAACTCCGTGCTGTACCTGTACTGGAAGTGTTTGATGGGTGACAGTATTGATGGAGATTTACTCTGTATCTAACCCTGTGCTGTACCTGTCCTGGGAGTGTTTGATGGGGACAGTGTAGACATAGATATAGTCTGTATCTAACCTCGTGCTGTACCTGTCCTGGGAGGTTTTGATGGGGACAGTGTAGAGGGAGCTTTACTCTGTATCTAACCTCGTGCTGTACCTGTCCTGGGAGTGTTTGATGGGGACGCTGTAGAGGGAGCTTTACTCTGTATCTAACCCCGTGCTGTACCTGTCCTGGGAGTGTTTGATGGGGACAGGGTAGAGGGAGCTTTACTCTGTATCTAACCCCGTGCTGTACCTGGCCTGAGAGTGTTTGATGGCGACAGTGTAGAGGGAGATTTACTCTGTATCTAACCCCGTGCTGTACCTGTCCTGGGAGTGTTTGATGGGGACGGTGTAGAGGGAGATTTACTCTGTATATAACCCCGTGCTGTACCTGTCCTGGGAGTGTTTGATGGGGACAGTGTAGAGGGATCTTTACTAAGTATCAAACTCCGTGCTGTACCTATCCTGAGAGTGTTTGATGGGGACAGTGTAGAGGGAGATTTACTCTGTATCTAACCCGTGCTGTACCTGTCCTGGGAGTGTTTGATGGGGACGGTGTAGAGGGAGCTTTATTCTCTATATAGCTCCGTGCTGTAACTGTCCTGGGAGTGTTTGATGGGGACAGTGTAGAGGGAGCTTTACTTTGTATCTAACCCCGTGCTGTACCTGTCCGGAGAGTTTTTGATGAGGACAGTGTAGATCAAGATTTACTCTGTATCTTACCCCTGAAGTAACATTCCAGTGAGTGTTTTATGGGTACAATGTCGAGGGTGCTTTACTCAAAAACTTAGACCGTGCTGTCAATGTCCTGGGAGTGTTTGATGGAGAAATTTTCGTGGGAGATTTACTCTGTATCTAACCCCGTGCTGTACCTGACCTGGGAGTGTTTGATGGCGACGGTGTAGAGGGAGATTTACTCTGTATCTAACCCTGTGCTGTACCTGTCCTGGGAGTGTTTGATGGGGACAGTGTAGAGGGAGATTTACTCTGTATCTAACCCCGTGCTGTACCTGTCCTGGGAGTGTTTGATGGGGACTGTGTAGAGTGAGCTTTACTCTGTATCTAACCTCGTGCTGCACCTGTCCTGGGAGTGTTTGATGGGGACGCTGTAGAGGGAGCTTTACTCTGTATCTAACTCGTGCTGTACCTGTCCTGGGAGTGTTTGATGGGGACGGTGTAGAGGGAGCTTTACTCTGTATCTAACCCCGTGCTGTACCTGTCCTGGGAGTGTTTGATGGGGACAGTGTACACGTAGATTTTCTCTGTATCTAACCTCGTGCTGTACCTGTCCTGGGAGTGTTTGATGGGGGCGCTGTAGAGGGATCTTTACTCTGTATCTAACTCGTGCTGTACCTGTCCTGGGAGTGTTTGATGGGGACGGTGTAGAGGGAGCTTTACTCTGTATCTAACCCCGTGCTGTACCTGTCCTGGGAGTGTTTGATGGGGACAGTGTAGAGGGAGATTTATTCTGTATCTAACCCCGTGCTGTACCTGTCCTGGGAGTGTTTGATGGGGACAGTGTAGAGGGAGATTTATTCTGTATCTAACCCCATGCTGTACCTGTCCTGGGAGTGTTTGTTAGGGACGGTGTAGAGGGAGATTTACTCTGTATCTAACCCCGTGCTGTCCCTGTCCTGGGAGTGGTTGATGGGGACGTTGTAGAGGGAGCTTCACTCTCTATCTAACCCCGTGCTGTACCTGTCCTGGGAGAGTTTGCTGGGAGACAGTATAGATGGAGATTTACTCTGTATCTAACCCTGTGCCGTACCTTTCCTGGGAGTATTTGATGGGGACAGTGTAGAGTGAGCTTTAGTCTGTATCTAATACCGTGCTGTACCTGTCATGTGAGTGATAGATGAGGACAGTGTAGAGGGAGCTTTACTCTGTCCCTAAACTCTTGCTGTACTTTTCCAGGGAGTGTTTGATGGGGACACTGTAGAGGGATCTTTACTCTGTATCTAACCCCGTGCTGTACCTGTCCTGGGACTGTTTGACAGGGACAGTGTATAGGGAGCTTTACTCTGTATCTAACCCCTTCCTGTACCTGTCCTGGGATTGTTTGATGGGGACGGTGTAGAGGGACATTTACTCTGTGTCTAACCCAGTGCTGTACCTGTCCTGGGAGTGTTTGAAGGGAACACTGTAGAGGCAGCTTTACTCTGTATCTAACCCCTTCCTGTACCTGTCCTGGGAGTGTTTGATGCGGACAGTGCATTAAAAAGTTTACTCTGTATCTAACTCCGTGCTGTACCTGTCCTGGAAGTGTTTGCTGGGTGACAGTATTGATGGAGATTTACTCTGTATCTAACCCTGTGCTGTACCTGTCCTGGGAGTGTTTGATGGGGACGGTGTAGAGGGAGCTTTACTCTGTATCTAACCCCGTGCTGTACCTCTCCTGGGAGTGTTTGATGGGGACGGTGTAGAGGGAGATTTACTCTGTATCTAACCCCGTGCTGTACCTGTCCTGGGAGAGTTTGATGGGGACGGTGTAGAGGGAGATTTACTCTGTATCTAACCCCGTGCTGTACCTGTCCTGGGAGTGTTTGATGGGGACAGTGTAGACGTAGATTTACTCTGTATCTAACCTCGTGCTGTACCTGTCCTTTGAGTGTTTGATGGGGACAGTGTAGACGTAGATTTAATCTGTATCTAACCTCGTGCTGTACCTGTCCTGGGAGTATTTGATGGGGACAGTGTAGAGGGAGCTTTACTCTGTATCTAACTCCGTGCTGTCCCTGTCCTGAGAGTGTTTGATGGGGAAAGTGTAGAGGGAGATTTACTCTGTATCTAACCCTGTGCTGTAACTGTCCTGGGAGTGTTTGATGGGGACGGTGTAGAGGGAGATTTACTCTGTATCTAACCCCGTGCTGTACCTGTCCTGGGAGTGTTTGATGGGGACGGTGTAGTGGGAGCTTTACTCTGTATCTAACCCCGTGCTGTACCTGTCCTGGGAGTGTTTGATGGGGACGGTGTAGAGGGAGCTTTACTCTGTATCTAACCCCGTGCTGTACCTGTCCTGGGAGTGTTTGATGGGGACAGGGTAGAGGGAGCTTTACTCTGTATCTAACCCCGTGCTGTACCTGTCCTGGGAGTGTTTGATGGGGACAGTGTAGAGGGAGATTTACTGTGTATCTAACCCGGTGCTGTACCTGTCCTGGGAGTGTTTGATGGGGACAGGGTAGAGGGAGCTTTACTCTGTATCTAACCCCGTGCTGTACCTATCCTGAGAGTGTTTGATGGCGACAGTGTAGAGGGAGATTTACTCTGTATCTAACCCCGTGCTGTACCTGTCCTGGGAGTGTTTGATGGGGACGGTGTAGAGGGAGATTTACTCTGTATCTAACCCGTGCTGTACCTGTCCTGGGAGTGTTTGATGGGGACGGTGTAGAGGGAGCTTTACTCTGTATCTAACCCCGTGCTGTACCTGTCCTGGGAGTGTTTGATGGGGACAGTGTAGAGGGAGCTTTATTCTCTATATAGCTCCGTGCTGTAACTGTCCTGGGAGTGTTTGATGGGGACGGTGTAGAGGGAGCTTTACTCTGTATCTAACCCCGTGCTGTACCTGTCCTGGGAGTGTTTGATGGGGACAGTGTAGAGGGAGCTTTACTTTGTATCTAACCCCGTGCTGTACCTGTCCTGGGAGTGTTTGATGGGGACAGTGTAGAGGGAGCTTTACTTTGTATCTAACCCCGTGCTGTACCTGTCCGGAGAGTTTTTGATGAGGACAGTGTAGATCAAGATTTACTCTGTATCTAACCCCTGAAGTAACATTCCAGTGAGTGTTTTATGGGTACAATGTCGAGGGTGCTTTACTCAAAAACTTAGACCGTGCTGTCAATGTCCTGGGAGTGTTTGATGGAGAAATTTTCGTGGGAGATTTACTCTGTATCTAACCCCGTGCTGTACCTGACCTGGGAGTGTTTGATGGCGACGGTGTAGAGGGAGATTTACTCTGTATCTAACCCTGTGCTGTACCTGTCCTGGGAGTGTTTGATGGGGACAGTGTAGAGGGAGATTTACTCTGTATCTAACCCCGTGCTGTACCTGTCCTGGGAGTGTTTGATGGCGACGGTGTAGAGGGAGATTTACTCTGTATCTAACCCTGTGCTGTACCTGTCCTGGGAGTGTTTGATGGGGACAGTGTAGAGGGAGCTTTACTCTGTACCTAACCCCTGCGGTACCTGTCCTGGGAGTGTTTGCTGGGAGACATATTGATGGAGATTTACTCTTTATCTAACCCCGTGCTGTACCTGTCCTGGGAGTGTTTGATGGGGACAGTGTAGACGTAGATTTACTCTGTATCTAACCTCGTGCTGTACCTGTCCTGGGAGTGTTTGATGGGGACAGTGTAGAGGGAGCTTTACTCTGTATCTAACCCCGTGCTGTACCTGTCCTGGGAGTGTTTGATGGGGACAGTGTAGAGGGATCTTTTCTCTGTATCTAACTCCGTGCTGTACCTGTCCTGGGAGTGTTTGATGGGGACAGTGTAGAGGGAGATTTACTCTGTATCTAACCCCATGCTGTACCTGCCCTGGGAGTGTTTGATGGGGACGGTGTAGAGGGAGATTTACACTGGATCTAACCCTGTGCTGTACCTGTCCTGGGAGTGTTTGATGGGGACGGTGTAGAGGGAGATTTACTCTGTATCTAACCCCGTGCTGTACCTGTCCTGGGAGTGTTTGATGGGGACAGTGTAGAGGGAGCTTTACTCTGTACCTAACCCCTGCGGTACCTGTCCTGGGAGACTTTAAAGGGAACATTGTAGAGGGAGCTTTACTCTGTATCTAACCCCGTGCTGTATCTGTCCTGGGAGTGTTTGATGGGGAAGGTGTAGAGGGATCCTTACTCTGTATCTAACTCCGTGCTGCACCTGTCTTGAGAGTGTTTGATGGGGGACAGTGTAGAGGGAGATTTACTCTGTATCTAACCCCGTGCTGTACCTGTCCAGGGAGTGTTGGATGGGGAAGGTGTAGAGGGAGATTTACTCTGTATCTAACCCCGTGTTGTACCTGTCCTGGGAGTGTTTGATGGGGACAGTGTAGAGGGAGCTTTACTCAGTATCTAACCCCGTGCTGTATCTGTCCTGGGTGTGTTTGATGGGGACAGTGTAGAGGGAGATTTACTCTGTATCTAACCCCGTGCTGTACCTGTCCTGGGAGTGTTTGATGGGGACGGTGTACAGGGAGCTTTACTCTCTATCTAACCCCGTGCTGTACCTGTCCTGGGAGTGTTTGATGGGGACGGTGTAGAGGGAGATTTACTCTGTATTTAACCCCGTGCTGTACTTGTCCTGGGAATGTTTGATGGGGACGGTGTAGAGGGGGAATTAGTCTGTATCTGACCCCGTGCTGTACCTGTCCTGGGAGTGTTTGATGGGGACGGTGTAGACGGATCTTTACTCTGCATTTAACCCCGTGCTGTACCTGTCCAGGGAGTGTTTGATGGGGAAGGTGTAGAGGGAGCTTTACTCAGTAACTTACCCTGTGCTGTACCTGTCCTGGGAGTGTTTGATGGGGACAGTGTAGAGGGAGCTTTACTCTGTATCTAACCCCGTGCTGTACCTGTTCTGGGACTGTTTGAAGGGAACAATTTAGAGGGAGCTTTACTCTGTATCTAACCCCGTGCTGTACCTGTCCTGGGAGTGTTTGATGGGACAGTGTAGAGGTAGCTTTACTCTGTATCTAACCCCGTGCTGCACATGTCCTGGGAGTGTTTGATGGAGACAGTGTAGAGGGAGCTTTACTCTGTATCTCACCCTGTGCTGTACCTGTTCTGGGAGTGTTTGATGGGGACAGTGTAGAGGGATATTTACTCTGCATCTAACCCCGTGCTGTACCTGTCCTGGGAGAGTTTGCTGGGAGACAGTTTTGATGGAGATTTACTCTGTATCTAACCCCGTGCTGTACCTGTCCTAGGAGTGTTTGATGGGGACAGTGTAGACGTAGATTTACTCTGTATCTAACCTCGTGCTGTACATGTCCTGGGAGTGTTTGATGGGGACGCTGTAGAGGGAGCTTTAATCTGTATCTAACCCCATGCTGTACCTGTCCTGGTAGTGTTTGATGGGGACGGTGTAGAGGGATCTTTACTCTGTATCTAACTCCGTACTGTACCTGTCCTGAGAGTGTTTGATGGGGGACAGTGTAGAGGGAGATTTACTCTGTATCTAACCCCGTGCTGTACCTGTCCTGGGAGTGTTTGATTGGGACGGTGTAGAGGGAGCTTTACTCTGAATCTAACAACGTGCTGTAACTGTCCTGGGAGTGTTTGTTAGAGACGGAATAGAGGGACCTTTACTCTGTAAATAACCCCTGCTTTACCTGTCCTGGGAGTGTTTGATGGGGACAGTGTGGCGGGAGATTTACTCTGTATCTAACCCCGTGCTGTACCTGTCCTGGGAGTGTTTGATGGGGACGGTGTAGAGGGAGTTTTACTCTGTATCTAAACCCGTGCTGTACCTCTCCTGGGAGTGTTTGATGGGGACGGTGTAGAGGGAGCTTTACTCTGTATCTAACCCCGTGCTGTACCTGTCCTGGGAGTGTTTGATGGGGACAGTGTAGAGGGAGCTTTAGTCATTATCTAACCCCGTGCTGTACCTGTCCTGGGAGTGTTTGATGGGGACAGTGTATAGGGAGATTTACTTTGTATCTAACCCGTGCTGTCCCTGTCCTGGGAGTGTTTGATGGGAACAGTGAAGAGGGAGATTTACTCTGTATCTAACCCCGTGCTGTACCTGTCCTGGGAGTGTTTGTTGGGGACGGTGTAGAGAGAGCTTTACTCTGTACCTAACCCTGTGCCGTACCTGTCCTGGGAGTGTTTGATGGGGATGGTTTAGAGGGAGATTTACTCTGTATCTAACCCCGTGCTGTACCTGTCCTGGGAGTGTGTGATGGGGACGGTGTAGAGGGAGCTTTACTCTGTATCTAACCCAGCGCTGTACCTGTCCTGGGAGTGTTTGATGGGGACGCTGTAGATGGAGCTTTACTCTGAATCTAACACCGTGCTGTAACTGTCCTGGGAGTGTTTGTTAGAGACGGAATAGAGGGACCTTTACTCTGTAAATAACCCCTGCTTTACCTGTCCTGGGAGTGTTTGATGGGGACTGTGTAGAGGGAGCTTTACTCTGTAAATAACCCCGTGCTGTACCTGTCCTGGGAGTGTTTGTTGGGGACGGTGCAGAGGGAGATTTACTCTGTATCTAACCCCGTGCTGTACCTGTCCTGGGAGTGTTTGATGGGGACGGTGTAGAGGGAGTTTTACTCTGTATCTAAACCCGTGCTGTACCTCTCCTGGGAGTGTTTGATGGGGACGGTGTAGAGGGAGCTTTACTCTGTATCTAACCCCGTGCTGTACCTGTCCTGGGAGTGTTTGATGGGGACAGTGTAGAGGGAGCTTTAGTCATTATCTAACCCCGTGCTGTACCTGTCCTGGGAGTGTTTGATGGGGACAGTGTATAGGGAGATTTACTTTGTATCTAACCCCGTGCTGTCCCTGTCCTGGGAGTGTTTGATGGGAACAGTGAAGAGGGAGATTTACTCTGTATCTAACCCCGTGCTGTACCTGTCCTGGGAGTGTTTGTTGGGGACGGTGTAGAGAGAGCTTTACTCTGTACCTAACCCTGTGCCGTACCTGTCCTGGGAGTGTTTGATGGGGACAGTGTAGAGGGAGATTTACTCTGTATCTAACCCCGTGTTGTACCTGTCCTGGGAGTGTGTGATGGGGACGGTGTAGAGGGAGCTTTACTCTGTATCTAACCCAGCGCTGTACCTGTCCTGGGAGTGTTTGATGGGGACGCTGTAGATGGAGCTTTACTCTGAATCTAACACCGTGCTGTAACTGTCCTGGGAGTGTTTGTTAGAGACGGAATAGAGGGACCTTTACTTTGTAAATAACCCCTGCTTTACCTGTCCTGGGAGTGTTTGATGGGGACTGTGTAGAGGGAGCTTTAATCTGTAAATAACCCCGTGCTGTACCTGTCCTGGGAGTGTTTGATGGGGACGGTGTAGAGGGAGCTTTACTCTGTATCCAACCCCGTGCTGAACCTATCCTCGTTGTGTTTGATGGGGGACAGTGTAGAGGGAGATTTACTCTGTATCTAACCCCGTGCTGTTCCTGACCTGGGAGTGTTTGTTGAGGTCAGTGTAGAGGATGCTTTAGTCTGTATGTAACCCCGTGCTGTACCTGTCCTGGGAGTGTTTGTTGGGGACAGTGTAGAGGGAGATTTACTCTGTATCTAACCCCGTGCTGTACCTGCCCTCGGAGTGTTTGATGGGGACGATGTGGAGGGAGCTTTACTCACTAAACAACCCCATGCTGTACCTGTCCTGGTAGTGTTTGATGGGGACGGTGTAGAGGGATCTTTACTCTGTATCTAACTCCGTACTGGACCTGTCCTGAGAGTGTTTGATGGGGGACAGTGTAGAGGGAGATTTACTCTGTATCTAACCCCGTGCTGTACCTGTCCTGGGAGTGTTTGATTGGGACGGTGTAGAGGGAGCGTTATTCTGTATATAACCCCGTGCTGTACCTGTCCTGAGAGTGTTTGATGGGGACAGTGTAGAGGGAGCTTTACTCTGAATCTAACACCGTGCTGTAACTCTCCTGGGAGTGTTTGTTAGGGACGGTGTAGAGGGACCTTTACTCTGTAAATAACCCCGTGCTTTACCTGTCCTGGGAGTGTTTGATGGGGACAGTGTAGTGGGAGCTTTACTCTGTAAATAACTCCGTGCTGTACCGGTCCTGGGAGTGTTTGATGGGGACGGTGCAGAGGGAGCTTTACTCTGTATCTAACCCCGTGCTGTAACTGTCCTGGGAGTGTTTGATGGGGACGGTGTAGAGGGAGTTTTACTCTGTATCTTACCCCGTGCTGTACCTGTCCTGGGAGTGTTTGATGGGGACGGTGTAGAGGGAGCTTTACTCTGTATCTAACCCCGTGCTGTACCTGTCCTGGGAGTGTTTGATGGGGACGGTGTAGAGGGAACTTTACTCTGTATCTAACCCCGTGCTGTACCTGTCCTGGGAGTGTTTGATGGGGACGTTGTAGAGGGAGCTTTACTCTGTATCCAACCCCGTGCTGTACCTGTCCAGGGAGTGTTTGATGGGGACGGTGTAGAGGGAGCTTTACTCTGTATCTATCCCCGTGCTGTACCTGTCCTGGAAGTGTTTGATGGGGACAGTGTAGAGGGAGATTTACTCTGTGTCTAACCCCGTGCTGTACCTGTCCTGGGAGTGTTTGATGGGGACTGTGTAGAGGAAGATTTACTCTGTATCTAACCCGTGCTGTACCTGTCCTGGGAGTGTTTGATGGGGACGGTGTAGAGGGAGCTTTACTCTGTATCTAACCCCGTGCTGTACCTGTCATGGGAGTGTTTAATGGGGACAGTGTAGAGGGAGCTTTACTCTGTATCTAACCCCGTGCTGTACCTGTCATGGGAGTGTTTAATGGGGACAGTGTAGAGGGAGCTTTACTCTGTATCTAACCCCGTGCTGTACCTGTCCTGGGAGTGTTTGATGGGAACAGTGTAGAGGGAGATTTACTCTGTATCTAAACCCGTGCTGTACCTGTCCTGGGAGTGTTTGATGGGGACGGTGTAGAGAGAGCTTTACTCTGTATCTAACCCTGTGCCGTACCTGTCCAGGGAGTGTTTGATGGGGATGGTTTAGAGGGAGATTTACTCTGTATCTAACCCCGTGCTGTACCTGTCCTGGGAGTGTGTGATGGGGACGGTGTAGAGGGAGCTTTACTCTGTATCTAACCCCGTGCTGTACCTGCCCTGGGAGTGTTTGATGGGGACGGTGTAGAGGGAGCTTTACTCTGTATCTAACCCCATGCTGTACCTGTCCTGGGAGTGTTTGATGGGGACGGTGTAGAGGGAGATTTACTCTGTATCTAACCCCGAGCTGTACCTGTCCTGGGAGTGTTTGATGAGGACGGTGTAGAGGGAGCTTTACTCAGTATCTAAACCCGCGCTGTACCCGTCCAGATAGTGTTTGATGGGGACACTGTAGAGGAGCTTTACTCAGTATCTTACCCCGTGCTTTACCTGTCCTGGGAGTTTTTGATGGGACAGTGTAGAGGGAGCTTTACTCTGTATCTAACTCCGTGCTGTACCTGTCCTGGGAGTGTTGGATGGGGACGGTGTAGAGGGAGCTTTACTCTGAATCTAATACCGTGTTGTACCTGTCCTGGGAGTGTTTGATGGGGAATTTGTAGAAGGAGCTTTTCTCTGTATCTTACCCCGTGCTGTACCTGTCCTGAGATTTTATGATGGGGACAGTTTATATCAAGATTTACTCTGTATCTTACCCCTGAAGAAACATTCCAGTGAGTGTTTTATGGGTACAGTGTCGAGGGAGCTTTACTCGAAAACTTAGACCGTGCTGTCAATGTCCTGGGTATGTTTGATGGAGAAATTTTCGTAGGAGATTTAGTCTGTATCTCGCCCCGTGCTGTACCTGTACTGCGAGTGTTTGATGGCGACGGTGTAGAGGGAGCTTTACTCTGTATCCAACCCCGTGCTGTACCTATCCTGGGTGTGTTTGATGGGGGACAGTGCAGAGGGAGCTTTACTCTGTATCCAACCCCGTGCAGTATCTGTCCGGGGAGTGTTTGATGGGGACAGTGTAGATGGCGCTTTACTCACTATCTAACCCCGTGCTGTAACTGTCCTGGGAGTGATTGATGTGGACGGTTTAGAGGGAGCTTTACTCTGTATCTAACCCCGTGCTGTACCCGTCCAGATAGTATTTGATGGGGACACTGTAGAGGAGCTTTACTCAGTATCTAACCCCGTGCTTTACCTGTCCTGGGAGTGTTTGATGGGGACAGTGCAGAAGGAAGTTTACTCTATTTCAACTCCGTGCTCTACATTTCCTGGGAGTGTTAGATGGGGACAGTGTAGAGGGTGCTTTACTTTGTATCTAACCCCGTGCTGTACCTGTCCTGTTAGTGTTTGATGGGGACGGTGTAGAGGGAGCTTTACTCTGAATCTAATACCGTGTTGTGCCTGTCATGGGAGTGTTTGATGGGGACGGTGTAGAGTGAGATTTACTCTGTACCTAAACCCGTGCCGTACCTGTCCTGGTAGTGTTTGATGGGGAATTTGTACAGGGAGCTTTACTCTGTATCTTACCCCGTGCTGTACCTGTCCTGGGAGTATTTGATGGGGGACAGTGTAGAGGGAGCTTTACTCTGTATCTAACCCCGTGCTGTACCTGTCCTGGGTGTGTTTGATGGGGGACAGTGTAGAGGGAGCTTTACTCTGTATCCAACCCCGTGCAGTATCTGTCCGGGGAGTGTTAGATGGGGACAGTGTAGAGCGAGCTTTACTCTGTATCTAACCCCGTGCTGTACCTGTCCTGGGAGTGTTTCATGGGGACAGTGTAGAGGGAGCTTTACTCAGTATCTAACCCCGTGTTGTACCTGTCCTGGGAGTGTTTGATGGCGACGGTGTAGAGGGAGCTTTACTCTGTATCTAACCCCGTTCTATACCTGTCCTGGGAGTGTTTGATGGGGACAGTGTAGAGGGAGATTTACTCTGTATCTAACCCCGTGCTTTACCTGTCCAGGGAGTGTTTGATGGGGACAGTGTAGAGGGAGATTTTCTCTGTATCTAACCCCGTGCTGTACCTGTCCTGGGAGTGTTTGATGGGGACAGTGTAGAGGGAGCTTTACTCTGTATCTAACCCCGTGCTGTACCTGTCCTGGGAGTGTTTGATGGGGACGGTGTAGAGGGAGATTTACTCTGTATCTAACCCCGTGCTGTACCTGTCCTGGGAGTGTTTGATGGGGACGGTGCAGAGGGAGCTTTACTCTGTATTTAACCCCGTGCTGTACCTGTCCTGGGAGTGTTTGATGGGGACGGTGTAGAGGGAGTTTTACTCTGTATCTAACCCCGTGCTGTACCTGTCCTGGGAGTGTTTGATGGGGACGGTGTAGAGGGAGCTTTACTCTGTATCTAACCCCGTGCTGTACCTGTCCTGGGAGTGTTTGATGGGGACGGTGTAGAGGGAACTTTACTATGTATCTAACCCCGTGCTGTACCTGTCCTGGGAGTGTTTGATGGGGACGTTGTAGAGGGAACTTTACTCTGTATCCAACCCCGTGCTGTACCTGTCCTGGGAGTGTTTGATGGGGACGGTGTAGAGGGAGCTTTACTCTGTATCTAACCCCGTGCTGTACCTGTCCTAGGAGTGTTTGATGGGGAGAGTGAAGAGGGATCTTTACTCAATATCTAACCCCGTGCTGTACCTGTCCTGGGAGTGTTTGATGGGGACAGTGTAGAGGGAGATTTACTCTGTATCTAACCCGGTGCTGTACCTGTCCTGAGAGTGTTTGACGGGGACAGTGTAGAGGGAGCTTTACTCTGTATCTTACCCCGTACTGTACCTGTCCTGGGAGTGTTTGATGGGGACAGTGTAGAGGGAGCTTTACTCTGTATCTAACCCCGTGCTGTACCTGTCCTGGGAGTGTTTGATGGGGACGGTGTAGAGAGAGCTTTACTCTGTATCTAACCCTGTGCCGTACCTGTCCTGGGAGTGTTTGATGGGGATGTTTTAGAGGGAGATTTACTCTGTATCTAACCCCGTGCTTTACCTGTCCTGGGAGTTTTTGATGGGACAGTGTAGAGGGAGCTTTACTCTGTATCTAACTCCGTGCTGTACCTGTCCTGGGAGTGTTTGATGGGGACGGTGTAGAGGGAGATTTACTCTGTACCTAACCCCGTGCTGTACCTGTCCTGGCAGTGTTTGATAGGGAATTTGTAGAGGGAGCTTTACTCTTTTTCTTACCCCGTGCTGTACCTGTCCTGAGAGTTTATGATGGGGACAGTTTATATCAAGATTTACTCTGTATCTTACCCCTGAAGTAACATTCCAGTGAGTGTTTCATGGGTACAGTGTCGAGGGAGCTTTACTCGAAAACTTAGACCGTGCTGTCAATGTCCTGGGTATGTTTGATGGAGAAATTTTCGTAGGAGATTTACTCTGTATCTAGCCCCGTGCTGTACCTGTCCTGGGAGTGTTTGATGGGGACTGTGTACAGGGAGATTTACTCTGTATCCAACCCTGTGCTGTACCTATCCTGGGAGTGTTTGATGGGGATGGTGTAGAGGGAGATTTACTCTGTATCTAACCCCGTGCTGTACCTGTCCTGGGAGTGTTTGATGGGGGACAGTGTAGAGGGAGCTTTACTCTGTATCTAACCCCGTGCTGTAACTGTCCTGGGAGTGATTGATGTGGACGGTTTAGAGGGAGATTTACTCTGTATCTAACCCCGTGCTGTACCTGTCCTGGGAGTGTTTGATGGGGACGCTGTAGAGGGAGATTTACTCTGTATCTAACCCCGTGCTGTACCTGTCCTGGGAGTGATTGATGGGGACGGTGTAGAGGGAGATTTACTCTGTATCTAACCCCGTGCTGTACCTGTCCTGGGAGTGTTTGATGGGGACGGTGTACAGGGAGATTTACTCTGTATCTAACACCGTGCTGTACCTGTCCTGGGAGTATTTGATGGGGACATTGTAGAGGGAGCTTTACTCTGTATCTAACCCCGTGTTGTACCCGTCCAGATAGTGTTTGATGGGGACACTGTAGAGGAGCTTTCCTCAGTATCTAACCCCGTGCTTTACCTGTCCTGGGAGTGTTTGATGGGGATTGTGTAGTGGGAGCTTTACTCTGTATCTAACCCCGTGCTGTTCCTGACCTGGGAGTGTTTGTTGAGGTCAGTGTGGAGGATGCTTTACTCTGTATCTAACACCGTGCTGTACCTGTCCTGGGAGTGTTTGATGGAGACAGTGTAGAGGGAGATTTACTCTGTATCTAACCCCGTGCTGTACCTGTCCTGGGAGTGTTTGATGGGGACGTTGTAGAGGGAGCTTTACTCTCTATCTCACCCCGTGCTGTACCTGTCCTGGGTGAGTTTGCTGGGAGACAGTATAGATGGAGATTTACTCTGTATCTAACCCTGTGCCGTACATTTCCTGGGAGTGTTTGATGGGGACAGTGTAGAGTGAGCTTTAGTCTGTATCTAATACCGTGCTGTACCTTTCATGTGAGTGATAGATGAGGACAGTGTAAGAGGGAGCTTTACTCTGTACCTAAACTCTTGCTGTACTTTTCCTGGGAGTGTTTGATGGGGATTTTGTAGTGGGAGATTTACTCTGTATCTAACCCCGTGCTGTACCTGTCCTGGGAGTGTTTGATGGGGACAGTGTAGAGGGAGATTTACTTTGTATCTATCCCCGTGCTGTACCTGTCCTGGGAGTGTTTGATGGGGACAGTGTAGAGGGAGCTTTACTCTGTATCTAACCCCGTGCTGTACCTGTCCTGGGAGAGTTTGATGGGGACATTGTAGAGGGAGATTTACTCTGTATCTAACCCCGTGCTGTACCTGTCCTGGGAGTGTTTGATGGGGACAGTGTAGAGGGAGCTTTACTCTGTATCTAACCTCGTGCTGTACCTGTCCTGGGAGTGTTTGATGGGGACAGTGTAGAGGGAGCTTTACTCTGTATCTTACCCCGTGCTGTACCTGTCCTGGGAGAGTTTGATGGGGACATTGTAGAGGGAGCTTTACTCTGTATCTAACCCCGTGCTGTACCTGTACTGGGAGTGTTAGATGGGGACAGTGCAGAGGGAGCTTTACTCTGTATCTAACCCCGTGCTGTACCTGTACTGGGAGTGTTTGATGGGGACAGTGTAGAGGGAGCTTTACTCTGCATCTAACACCGTGCTGTACCTGTCCTGGGAGTGTTTGATGGGGACAGTGTAGAGGGAGCTTTACTCTGTATCTAACCCCGTGCTGTACCTGTCCTGGGAGTGTTTGATGGGGACGGTGTAGAGGGAGGTTTACTCTGTATCTAACCCCGTGCTGTTCCTGACCTGGGAGTGTTTGTTGAGGTCAGTGTGGAGGATCTTTACTCTGTATCTTACCCCGTGCTGTACCTGTCCTGGGAGTGTTTGATGGGGACAGTGTAGAGGGAGATTTACTCTGTATCTAACCCCGTGCTGTACCTGTCCTGGGAGTGTTTGATGGGGACGTTGTAGAGGGAGCTTTACTCTCTATCTCACCCCGTGCGGTACCTGTCCTGGGTGAGTTTGCTGGGAGACAGTATAGATGGAGATTTACTCTGTATCTAACCCTGTGCCGAACATTTCCTGGGATTGTTTGATGGGGACAGTGTAGAGTGAGCTTTAGTCTGTATCTAATACCGTGCTGTACCTTTCATGTGAGTGATAGATGAGGACAGTGTAAGAGGGAGCTTTACTCTGTACCTAAACTCTTGCTGTACTTTTCCTGGGAGTGTTTGATGGGGATTGTGTAGTGGGACATTTACTCTGTATCTAACCCCGTGCTGTACCTGTCCTGGGAGTGTTTGATGGGGACGGTGAAGAGGGAGCTTTACTCTGTATCTAACCTCGTGCTGTACCTGTCCTGGGAGTGTTTGATGGGGACAGTGTAGAGGGAGCTTTACTCTGTATCTAACCCCGTGCTGTACCTGTCCTGGGAGAGTTTGATGGGGACATTGTAGAGGGAGCTTTACTCTGTATCTAACCCCGTGCTGTACCTGTACTGGGAGTGTTAGATGGGGACAGTGCAGAGGGAGATTTACTCTGTATCTAACCACGTGCTGTACCTGTACTGGGAGTGTTTGATGGGGACAGTGTAGAGGGAGCTTTACTCTGTATCTAACCCCGTGCTGTACCTGTCCTGGGAGTGTTTGATGGGGACGGTGTAGAAGGAGCTTTGCTCTGTATCTAACCCCGTGCTGTACCTGTCCTGGGAGTGTTTGATGGGGACGGTGTAGAGGGAGCTTTACTCTGTATCTAACCCCGTGCTGTACCTGTCCTGGGAGTGTTTGATGGGGACGGTGTAGAGAGAGATTTACTCTGTATCTAACCCCGTGCTGTACCTGTCCTGAGAGTGTTTGATGGGGACGGTGTATAGGGAGGTATTTACTCTGTATCTAACTCCGTGCTGTACCTGTCCTGGGAGTGTTTGATGGGGACAGTGTAGAGGGAGATTTACTCTGTATCTATCCCCGTGCTGTGCCTGTCCTGGGAGTGTTTGATGGGGACAGCGTAGAGGGAGATTTACTCTGTATCTAACCCCGTGCTGTACCTGTCCTGGGAGTGTTTGATGGGGACAGTGTAGTGGGAGCTTTACTCTGTATCTAACCCCGTGCTGTACCTGTCCTGGGAGTGTTTGATGCGGACAGTGTAGAGGGAGATTTACTCTGTATCTAACCCTGTGCTGTACCTGTCCTGCGAATGTTTGATGGGGACAGTGTAGAGGGAGCTTTACTCTGTATCTTACCCCGTGCTGTACCTGTCCTGGGAGTGTTTGATGGGGACAGTGTAGAGGGAGCTTTACTCTGTATCTAACCCCGTGCTGTACCTGTACTGGGAGTGTTAGATGGGGACAGTGCAGAGGGAGCTTTACTTTGTAACTAACCCCGTGCTGTACCTGTCCTGGGAGTGTTTGATGGGGACGGTGTAGAGGGAGATTTACTCTGTATCTAACCCCGTGCTGTACCTGTCCTGGGAGTGTTTGATGGGGACAGTGTAGAGCGAGCTTTACTCTGTATCTAACCACGTGCTGTACCTGTCCTGGGAGTGTTTGATGGGGATGGTGTAGAAGGAGCTTTACTCTGTATCTAACCCCGTGCTGTACCTGTCCTGGGAGTGTTTGATGGGGACGGTTTAGAGGGAGCTTTACTCTGTATCTAACCCCGTGCTGTACCTGTCCTGGGAGTGTTTGATGGGGACAGAGTAGAGGGAGCTTTACTCTGTATCTAACCCCGTGCTGTACCTGTCCTGGGAGTGTTTGATGGGGACGGTGTATAGGGAGGTATTTACTCTGTATCAAACTCCGTGCTGTACGTGTCCTGGGAGTGTTTGATGGGGACAGTGTAGAGGGAGATTTACTCTGTTTCTAACCCCGTGCTGTACCTGTCCTGGGAGTGTTTGATGGGGACAGTGTAGAGGGAGATTTACTCTGTTTCTAACCCCGTGCTGTACCTGTCCTGGGAGTGTTTAATGGGGACAGTGGAGAGGGAGCTTTACTCTGTATCTAACCCTGTGCGTACCTGTCCTGGGAGTGTTTGATGGGGACGTTGTAGAGGGAGATTTACTCTGTATCTAACCCCGTGCTGTACCTGTCCTGGGAGTGTTCGATGGGGACAGTGGAGAGGGAGATTTACTCTGTATCTAACCCCGTGCTGTACCTGTCCTGGGAGTGTTTGATGGGGACAGTGTAGAGCGAGCTTTACTCTGTATCTAACCTCGTGCTGCACCTGTCCTGGGAGTGTTTGATGTGGACGCTGTAGACGGAGCTTTACTCTGAATCTAAGCCCGTGCTGTACCTGTCCTGGGAGTGTTTGATGGGGACGCTGTAGAGGGATCTTTACTCTGTATCTAATCCCGTGCTGTACCTGTCCGGACAGTGTTTGATGGGGGACAGTGTAGAGGGAGCTTTATTCCGTATATAACTCCGTGCTGTACCTGTCCTGAGAGTGTTTGATGGGGACGCTGTAGAGGGAGCTTTACTCTGAATCTAACACTGTGCTATACCTGTCCTGGGAGTGTTTGATGGCGACGGTGTAGATGGAGATTTACTCTGTATCTAACTCCGTGCTTTACCTGTCCTGGGAGTGTTTGATGGGGACGTTGTAGAGGGAGCTTTACTCTCTATCTCACCCCGTGCTGTACCTGTCCTGGGAGTGTTTGATGGGGACGGTGTAGAGGGAGGTTTACTCTGTATCTAACCCCGTGCTGTTCCTGACCTGGGAGTGTTTGTTGAGGTCAGTGTGGAGGATCTTTACTCTGTATCTTACCCCGTGCTGTACCTGTCCTGGGAGTGTTTGATGGGGACAGTGTAGAGGGAGATTTACTCTGTATCTAACCCCGTGCTGTACCTGTCCTGGGAGTGTTTGATGGGGACGTTGTAGAGGGAGCTTTACTCTCTATCTCACCCCGTGCGGTACCTGTCCTGGGTGAGTTTGCTGGGAGACAGTATAGATGGAGATTTACTCTGTATCTAACCCTGTGCCGAACATTTCCTGGGATTGTTTGATGGGGACAGTGTAGAGTGAGCTTTAGTCTGTATCTAATACCGTGCTGTACCTTTCATGTGAGTGATAGATGAGGACAGTGTAAGAGGGAGCTTTACTCTGTACCTAAACTCTTGCTGTACTTTTCCTGGGAGTGTTTGATGGGGATTGTGTAGTGGGAGATTTACTCTGTATCTAACCCCGTGCTGTACCTGTCCTGGGAGTGTTTGATGGGGACGGTGAAGAGGGAGCTTTACTCTGTATCTAACCTCGTGCTGTACCTGTCCTGGGAGTGTTTGATGGGGACAGTGTAGAGGGAGCTTTACTCTGTATCTAACCCCGTGCTGTACCTGTCCTGGGAGAGTTTGATGGGGACTTTGTAGAGGGAGCTTTACTCTGTATCTAACCCCGTGCTGTACCTGTACTGGGAGTGTTAGATGGGGACAGTGCAGAGGGAGATTTACTCTGTATCTAACCCCGTGCTGTACCTGTACTGGGAGTGTTTGATGGGGACAGTGTAGAGGGAGCTTTACTCTGTATCTAACCCCGTGCTGTACCTGTCCTGGGAGTGTTTGATGGGGACGGTGTAGAAGGAGCTTTGCTCTGTATCTAACCCCGTGCTGTACCTGTCCTGGGAGTGTTTGATGGGGACGGTGTAGAGGGAGCTTTACTCTGTATCTAACCCCGTGCTGTACCTGTCCTGGGAGTGTTTGATGGGGACGGTGTAGAGAGAGATTTACTCTGTATCTAACCCCGTGCTGTACCTGTCCTGAGAGTGTTTGATGGGGACGGTGTATAGGGAGGTATTTACTCTGTATCTAACTCCGTGCTGTACCTGTCCTGGGAGTGTTTGATGGGGACAGTGTAGAGGGAGATTTACTCTGTATCTATCCCCGTGCTGTGCCTGTCCTGGGAGTGTTTGATGGGGACAGCGTAGAGGGAGATTTACTCTGTATCTAACCCCGTGCTGTACCTGTCCTGGGAGTGTTTGATGGGGACAGTGTAGTGGGAGCTTTACTCTGTATCTAACCCCGTGCTGTACCTGTCCTGGGAGTGTTTGATGGGGACAGTGTAGTGGGAGCTTTACTCTGTATCTAACCCCGTGCTGTACCTGTCCTGGGAGTGTTTGATGCGGACAGTGTAGAGGGAGATTTACTCTGTATCTAACCCTGTGCTGTACCTGTCCTGCGAATGTTTGATGGGGACAGTGTAGAGGGAGCTTTACTCTGTATCTTACCCCGTGCTGTACCTGTCCAGGGAGTGTTTGATGGGGACAGTGTAGAGGGAGCTTTACTCTGTATCTAACCCCGTGCTGTACCTGTACTGGGAGTGTTAGATGGGGACAGTGCAGAGGGAGCTTTACTTTGTAACTAACCCCGTGCTGTACCTGTCCTGGGAGTGTTTGATGGGGACGGTGTAGAGGGAGATTTACTCTGTATCTAACACCGTGCTGTACCTGTCCTGGGAGTGTTTGATGGGGACAGTGTAGAGCGAGCTTTACTCTGTATCTAACCCCGTGCTGTACCTGTCCTGGGAGTGTTTGATGGGGATGGTGTAGAAGGAGCTTTACTCTGTATCTAACCCCGTGCTGTACCTGTCCTGGGAGTGTTTGATGGGGACGGTTTAGAGGGAGCTTTACTCTGTATCTAACCCCGTGCTGTACCTGTACTGGGAGTGTTTGATGGGGATTGTGTAGTGGGAGCTTTACTCTGTATCTAACCTCGTGCTGTACCTGTCCTGGGAGTGTTTGATGGGGACAGAGTAGAGGGAGCTTTACTCTGTATCTAACCCCGTGCTGTACCTGTCCTGGGAGTGTTTGATGGGGACGGTGTATAGGGAGGTATTTGCTCTGTATCAAACTCCGTGCTGTACGTGTCCTGGGAGTGTTTGATGGGGACAGTGTAGAGGGAGATTTACTCTGTATCTATCCCCGTGCTGTACCTGTCCTGGGAGTGTTTGATGGGGACGGTGTAGAGGGAGATTTACTCTGTATCTAACCCCGTGCTGTACCTGCCCTGGGAGTGTTTGATGGGGACAGTGTAGTGGGAGCTTTACTCTGTATCTAACCCCGTGCTGTACCTGTCCTGGGAGTGTTTGATGCGGACAGTGTAGAGGGAGATTTACTCTGTATCTAACCCTGTGCTGTACCTGTCCTGCGAGTGTTTCATGGGGACAGTGTAGAGGGAGCTTTACTCTGTATCTAACCCCGTGCTGTACCTGTCCTTGGAGTGTTTGATGGGGGCGTGTGGAGTGAGTTTTACTCTGTATCTAACCCCGTGCTGTACCTGTCCTGGGAGTGTTTCATGGGGACAGTGTAGAGGGAGCTTTACTCTGTATCTAACCCCGTGTTGTACCTGTCCTGGGAGTGTTTGATGGCGACGGTGTAGATGGAGCTTTACCCTGTATCTAACCCCGTGCTGTACCTGTCCTGGGAGTGTTTGATGGGGACAGTGTAGAGGGAGATTTACTCTGTATCTAACCCCGTGCTGTACCTGCCCTGGGAGTGTTTGATGGGGACAGTGTAGAGGGAGATTTACTCTGCATCTAACACCGTGCTGTACCTGACCTGGGAATGTTTGATGGGGACAGTGGAGAGGGCACTTTACTCTGTATCTAACCCCGTGCTGTACCTGTCCTGGGAGTGTTTGATGGGGACGGTTTAGAGGGATCTTTACTCTGTATCTAACCCTGTGGTGTACATGCCATGGGAGTGTTTGATGGGGACAGTGTATAGGGAGATTTACTCTGTTTCTAACCCCGTGCTGTACCTGTCCTGGGAGTGTTTGATGGGGACAGTGTAGAGGGAGATTTACTCTGTTTCTAACCCCGTGCTGTACCTGTCCTGGGAGTGTTTAATGGGGACAGTGGAGAGGGAGCTTTACTCTGTATCTAACCCTGTGCGTACCTGTCCTGGGAGTGTTTGATGGGGACGTTGTAGAGGGAGATTTACTCTGTATCTAACCCCGTGCTGTACCTGTCCTGGGAGTGTTCGATGGGGACAGTGTAGAGGGAGATTTACTCTGTATCTAACCCCGTGCTGTACCTGTCCTGGGAGTGTTTGATGGGGACAGTGTAGAGCGAGCTTTACTCTGTATCTAACCTCGTGCTGCACCTGTCCTGGGAGTGTTTGATGTGGACGCTGTAGAGGGAGCTTTACTCTGAATCTAACCCCGTGCTGTACCTGTCCTGGGAGTGTTTGATGGGGACGCTGTAGAGGGATCTTTACTCTGTATCTAATCCCGTGCTGTACCTGTCCGGACAGTGTTTGATGGGGGACAGTGTAGAGGGAGCTTTATTCCGTATATAACTCCGTGCTGTACCTGTCCTGAGAGTGTTTGATGGGGACGCTGTAGAGGGAGCTTTACTCTGAATCTAACACTGTGCTATACCTGTCCTGGGAGTGTTTGATGGCGACGGTGTAGATGGAGATTTACTCTGTATCTAACTCCGTGCTTTACCTGTCCTGGGAGTGTTTGATGGGGACGTTGTAGAGGGAGCTTTACTCTCTATCTCACCCCGTGCTGTACCTGTCCTGGGTGAGTTTGCTGGGAGACAGTATAGATGGAGATTTACTCTGTATCTAACCCTGTGCCGTACATTTCCTGGGAGTGTTTGACGGGGACAGTGTAGAGTGAGCTTTAGTCTGTATCTAATACCGTGCTGTACCTTTCATGTGAGTGATAGATGAGGACAGTGAAGAGGGAGCTTTACTCTGTATCTAACCCCGTGCTGTACCTGTCCTGGGAGTGTTTGATGGGGACAGTGTAGAGGGAGCTTTACTCTGTATCTAACCCCGTGCTGTACCTGTCCTGGGAGTGTTTGATGGGGACAGTGTAGAGGGAGCTTTACTCTGTATCTAACCTCGTGCTGTACCTGTCCTGGGAGTGTTTGATGGGGACAGTGTAGAGGGAGCTTTACTCTGTATCTAACCCCGTGCTGTACCTGTCCTGGGAGTGTTTGATGGGGACAGTGTAGAGGGAGCTTTACTCTGTATCTAACCCCGTGCTGTACCTGTCCAGGGAGTGTTTGATGGGGACGGTGAAGAGGGAGCTTTACTCTGTATCTAACCTCGTGCTGTACCTGTCCTGGGAGTGTTTGATGGGGACAGTGTAGAGGGAGCTTTACTCTGTATCTAACCCCGTGCTGTACCTGTCCTGGGAGAGTTTGATGGGGACATTGTAGAGGGAGCTTTACTCTGTATCTAACCCCGTGCTGTACCTGTACTGGGAGTGTAAGATGGGGACAGTGCAGAGGGAGCTTTACTCTGTATCTAACCCCGTGCTGTACCTGTACTGGGAGTGTTTGATGGGGACAGTGCAGAGGGAGCTTTACTCTGCGTCTAACACCGTCCTGTACCTGTCCTGGGAGTGTTTGATGGGGATGGTGTAGAAGGAGCTTTACTCTGTATCGAACCCCGTGCTGTACCTGTCCTGGGAGTGTTTGATGGGGACGGTGTAGAGGGAGCTTTACTCTGTATCTAACCCCGTGCTGTACCTGTCCTGGGAGTGTTTGATGGGGACGGTGTAGAGGGAGCTTTACTCTGTATCTAACCCCGTGCTGTACCTGTCCTGAGAGTGTTTGATGGGGATTGTGTAGTGGGAGCTTTACTCTGTATCTAACATCGCGCTGTACCTCTCCTGGGAGTGTGTGATGGGGACAGTGTAGAGAGAGCTTTACTCTGTATCTAACCCCGTGCTGTACCTGTCCTGGGAGTGTTTGATGGGGACGGTGTATAGGGAGGTATTTACTCTGTATCTAACTCCGTGCTGTACCTGTCCTGGGAGTGTTTGATGGGGACAGCGTAGAGGGAGATTTACTCTGTATCTTACCCCGTGCTGTACCTGTCCTGGGAGTGTTTGATGGGGACAGTGTAGTGGGAGCTTTACTCTGTATCTAACCCCGTGCTGTACCTGTCCTGGGAGTGTTTGATGCGGACAGTGTAGAGGGAGATTTGCTCTGTATCTAACCCTGTGCTGTACCTGTCCTGCGAGTGTTTGATGGGGACAGTGTAGAGGGAGCTTTACTCTGTATCTTACCCCGTGCTGTACCTGTCCTGGGAGTGTTTGATGGGGACAGTGTAGAGGGAGCTTTACTCTGTATCTAACCCCGTGCTGTACCTGTACTGGGAGTGTTAGATGGGGACAGTGCAGAGGGAGCTTTACTTTGTAACTAACCCCGTGCTGTACCTGTACTGGGAGTGTTTGATGGGGACAGTGTAGAGCGAGCTTTACTCTGTATCTAACCCTGTGCTGTACCTGTCCTGGGAGTGTTTGATGGGGATGGTGTAGAAGGAGCTTTACTCTGTATCTAACCCCGTGCTGTACCTGTCCTGGGAGTGTTTGAAAGGGACGGTTTAGAGGGAGCTTTACTCTGTATCTAACCCCGTGCTGTACCTGTCCTGGGAGTGTTTGATGGGGATTGTGTAGTGGGAGCTTTACTCTTTATCTAACCCCGTGCTGTAACTGTCCTGGGAGTGTTTGATGGGGACAGTGTAGAGGGAGCTTTACTCTGTATCTAACCCCGTGCTGTACCTGTACTGGGAGTGTTTGATGGGGATTGTGTAGTGGGAGCTTTACTCTTTATCTAACCTCGTGCTGTACCTGTCCTGGGAGTGTTTGATGGGGACAGTGTAGAGGGAGCTTTACTCTGTATCTAACCCCGTGCTGTACCTGTCCTGGGAGTGTTTGATGGGGACGGTGTACAGGGAGGTATTTACTCTGTATCAAACTCCGTGCTGTACGTGTCCTGGGAGTGTTTGATGGGGACAGTGTAGAGGGAGATTTACTCTGTATCTATCCCCGTGCTGTACCTGTCCTGGGAGTGTTTGATGGGGACAGCGTAGAGGGAGATTTACTCTGTATCTAACCCCGTGCTGTACCTGTCCTGGGAGTGTTTGATGGGGACAGTGTAGTGGGAGCTTTACTCTGTATCTAACCCCGTGCTGTACCTGTCCTGGGAGTGTTTGATGCGGACAGTGTAGAGGGAGATTTACTCTGTATCTAACCCTGTGCTGTACCTGTCCTGCGAGTGTTTCATGGGGACAGTGTAGAGGGAGCTTTACTCTGTATCTAACCCCGTGCTGTACCTGTCCTTGGAGTGTTTGATGGGGGCGTGTGGAGTGAGTTTTACTCTGTATCTAACCCCGTGCTGTACCTGTCCTTGGAGTTTTTGATGGGGGCGAGTGGAGGGAGCTTTACTCTGTATCTAACCCCGTGCTGTACCTGTCCTGGGAGTGTTTCATGGGGACAGTGTAGAGGGAGCTTTACTCTGTATCTAACCCCGTGTTGTACCTGTCCTGGGAGTGTTTGATGGCGACGGTGTAGATGGAGCTTTACCCTGTATCTTACCCCGTTCTATACCTGTCCTGGGAGTGTTTGATGGGGACAGTGTAGAGGGAGATTTACTCTGTATCTAACCCCGTGCTGTACCTGCCCTGGGAGTGTTTAATGGGGACAGTGGATAGGGATCTTTACTCTGTATCTAACCCTGTGCGTATCTGTCCTGGGAGTGTTTGATGGGGACGTTGTAGAGGGAGAATTACTCTGTATCTAACCCCGTGCTGTACCTGTCCTGGGAGTGTTTGATGGGGACAGTGTAGAGGGAGCTTTACTCTGTATCTAACCCCGTGCTGTACCTGTCCTGGAAGTGTTTGATGGGGACAGTGTAGAGGGAGCTTTACTCTGTAACTAACCCCGTGCTTTACCTGTCCTGGGAGTGTTTGATGGGGACAGTGTAGAGCGAGCTTTACTCTGTATCTAACCTCGTGCTGCACCTGTCCTGGGAGTGTTTGATGGGGCGCTGTAGAGGGAGCTTTACTCTGAATCTAACCCCGTGCTGTACCTGTCCTGGGAGTGTTTGATGGGGACAGTGTAGACGTAGATTTACTCTGTATCTCACCTCGTGCTGTACCTGTCCTGGGAGTGTTTGATGGGGACGCTGTAGAGGGATCTTTACTCTGTATCTAATCCCGTGCTGTACCTGTCCGGACAGTGTTTGATGGGGGACAGTGTAGAGGGAGCTTTACTCTGTATCTAACCCCGTGCTGTACCTGTCCTGGGAGTGTTTGATGGGGACAGTGTAGAGGGAGCTTTATTCCGTATATAACTCCGTGCTGTACCTGTCCTGAGAGTGTTTGATGGGGACGCTGTAGAGGGAGCTTTACTCTGAATCTAACACTGTGCTATACCTGTCCTGGGAGTGTTTGATGGCGACGGTGTAGATGGAGATTTACTCTGTATCTAACTCCGTGCTATACCTGTCCTGGGAGTGTTTGATGGGGACGGTGTAGAGGGAGATTTATTCTGTATCTAACCCCGTGCTGTACCTGTCCTGGGAGTGTTTGTTGGGGACGGTGTAGAGAGAGCTTTACTCTGTATCTAACCCCGTGCTCTATCTGTCCTGGGAATGTTTGTTGGGGACAGTGTAGAGGGAGCTTTACTCTGTATCTAACCCCGTGCTCTATCTGTCCTGGGAGTGTTTGATGGGGACAGTGTAGAGGGAGATTTACTCTGTATCTAACCCCGTGCTGTACCTGTCCTGGGAGTGTTTGATGGGGACAGTGTAGAGGGAGATTTACTCTGTATCTAACCCCGTGCTGTACCTGTCCTGGGAGTGTTTGATGGGGACAGTGTAGAGGGAGCTTTACTCTGTATCTAACCCCGTGCTGTACCTGTCCTGGGAGTGTTTGATGGGGACGGTCTATAGGGATCTTTACTCTGTATCTAACTCCGTGCTGTACCTGTCCTGAGAGTGTTTGATGGGGTACAGTGTAGAGGGAGATTTATTCTGTATCTAACCCCGTGCTGTACATGTCCTGGGCGTATTTGATGGGGACGGTGTAGAGGGAGCTTTATTCTGTATATAACTCCGTTTTTTACCTGTCCTGGGAGTGTTTGATGGGGACAGTGTAGAGGGAGCTTTCCTCAGTATCTAACCCCGTGCTTTACCTGTCCTGGGAGTGTTTGATGGGGATTGTGTAGTGGGAGCTTTTCTCTGTATCTAACACCGTGCTGTTCCTGACCTGGGAGTGTTTGTTGAGGTCAGTGTGGAGGATGCTTTACTCTGTATCTAACACCGTGCTGTACCTGTCCTGGGAGTGTTTGATGGGGACAGTGTAGAGGGAGCTTTACTCTGTATCTAACACCGTGCTGTACCTGTCCTGGGAGAGTTTGATGGGGACAGTGTAGAGGGAGATTTACTCTGTATCTAACCCCGTGCTGTACCTGTCCTGGGAGTGTTTGATGGGGACGTTGTAGAGGGAGCTTTACTCTCTATCTCACCCCGTGCTGTACCTGTCCTGGGTGAGTTTGCTGGGAGACAGTATAGATGGAGATTTACTCTGTATCTAACCCTGTGCCGTACATTTCCTGGGAGTGTTTGATGGGGACAGTGTAGAGTGAGCTTTCGTCTGTATCTAATACCGTGCTGTATCTTTCATGTGAGTGATAGATGAGGACAGTGTAAGAGGGAGCTTTACTCTGTACCTAAACTCTTGCTGTACTTTTCCTGGGAGTGTTTGATGGGGATTGTGTAGTGGGAGATTTACTCTGTATCTAACCCCGTGCTGTACCTGTCCTGGGAGTGTTTGATGGGGACGGTGAAGAGGGAGCTTGAGTCTGTATCTAACCTCGTGCTGTACCTGTCCTGGGAGTGTTTGATGGGGACAGTGTAGAGGGAGCTTTACTCTGTATCTAACCCCGTGCTGTACCTGTCCTGGGAGAGTTTGATGGGGACATTGTAGAGGGAGCTTTACTCTGTATCTAACCCCGTGCTGTACCTGTACTGGGAGTGTTAGAAGGGGACAGTGCAGAGGGAGCTTTACTCTGTATCTAACCCCGTACTGTACCTGTACTGGGAGTGTTTGATGGGGACAGTGTAGAGGGAGCTTTACTCTGCATCTAACACCGTGCTGTACCTGTCCTGGGAGTGTTTGATGGGGATGGTGTAGAAGGAGCTTTACTCTGTATCTAACCCCGTGCAGTACCTGTCCTGGGAGTGTTTGATGGGGACGGTGTAGAGGGAGTTTACTCTGTATCTAACCCCGTGCTGTACCTGTCCTGAGAGTGTTTCATGGGGATTGTGTAGTGGGAGCTTTACTCTGTATCTAACATCGCGCTGTACCTCTCCTGGGAGTGTGTGATGGGGACAGTGTAGAGAGAGCTTTACTCTGTATCTAACCCCGTGCTGTACCTGTCCTGGGAGTGTTTGATGGGGACGGTGTATAGGGAGGTATTTACTCTGTATCTAACTCCGTGCTGTACCTGTCCTGGGAGTGTTTGATGGGGACAGTGTAGAGGGAGATTTACTCTGTATCTATCCCCGTGCTGTACCTGTCCTGGGAGTGTTTGATGGGGACAGTGTAGTGGGAGCTTTACTCTGTATCTAACCCCGTGCTGTACCTGTCCTGGGAGTGTTTGATGCGGACAGTGTAGAGGGAGATTTACTCTGTATCTAACCCTGTGCTGTACCTGTCCTGCGAGTGTTTGATGGGGACGGTGTAGAGGGAGCTTTACTCTGTATCTTACCCCGTGCCGTACCTGTCCTGGGAGTGTTTGATGGGGACAGTGTAGAGGGAGCTTTACTCTGTATCTAACCCCGTGATGTACCTGTACTGGGAGTGTTAGATGGGGACAGTGCAGAGGGAGCTTTACTTTGTAATCAACCCCGTGCTGTACCTGTACTGGGAGTGTTTGATGGGGACAGTGTAGAGCGAGCTTTACTCTGTATCTAACCCCGTGCTGTACCTGTCCTGGGAGTGTTTGATGGGGATGGTGTAGAAGGAGCTTTACTCTGTATCTAACCCCGTGCTGTACCTGTCCTGGGAGTGTTTGATGGGGACGGTTTAGAGGGAGCTTTACTCTGTATCTAACCCCGTGCTGTACCTGCACTGGGAGTGTTTGATGGGGATTGTGTAGTGGGAGCTTTACTCTGTATCTAACCTCGTGCTGTACCTGTCCTGGGAGTGTTTGATGGGGACAGTGTAGAGGGAGCTTTACTCTGTATCTAACCCCGTGCTGTACCTGTCCTGGGAGTGTTTGATGGGGACGGTGTATAGGGAGGTATTTACTCTGTATCAAACTCCGTGCTGTACGTGTCCTGGGAGTGTTTGCTGGGGACTGTGTAGAGGGAGATTTACTCTGTATCTATCCCCGTGCTGTACCTGTCCTGGGAGTGTTTGATGGGGACAGCGTAGAGGGAGATTTACTCTGTATCTAACCCCGTGCTGTACCTGTCCTGGGAGTGTTTGATGGGGACAGTGTAGTGGGAGCTTTACTCTGTATCTAACCCCATGCTGTACCTGTCCTGGGAGTGTTTGATGCGGACAGTGTAGAGGGAGATTTACTCTGTATCTAACCCTGTGCTGTACCTGTCCTGCGAGTGTTTCATGGGGACAGTGTAGAGGGAGCTTTACTCTGTATCTAACCCCGTGCTGTACCTGTCCTTGGAGTGTTTGATGGGGGCGTGTGGAGTGAGTTTTACTCTGTATCTAACCCCGTGCTGTACCTGTCCTTGGAGTTTTTGATGGGGGCGAGTGGAGGGAGCTTTACTCTGTATCTAACCCCGTGTTGTACCTGTCCTGGGAGTGTTTGATGGGGACGGTGGAGAGGGAGCTTTACTCTGTATCTAACCCTGTTCGTACCTGTCCTGGGAGTGTTTGATGGGGACGTTGTAGAGGGAGATTTACTCTGTATCTAACCCCGTGCTGTACCTGTCCTGGGAGTGTTTGATGGGGACAGTGTAGAGGGAGCTTTACTCTGTATCTAACTCCGTGCTGTACCTGTCCTGAGAGTGTTTGATGGGGTACAGTGTAGAGGGAGATTGATTCTGTATCTAACCCCGTGCTGTACCTTTCCTGGGAGTGTTTGATGGGGACAGTGTAGAGCGAGCTTTACTCTGTATCTAACCCCGTGCTGTACCTGTCCTGGGAGTGCTTGATGGGGACGGTGCAGAGGGAGCTTTACTCTGTATCTAACCTCGTGCTGCACCTGTCCTTGGAGTGTTTGATGGGGACGCTGTAGAGGGAGCTTTACTCTGAATCTAACCCCGTGCTGTACCTGTCCTGGAAGTGTTTGATGGGGACAGTGTAGATGTAGATTTACTCTGTATCTCACCTCGTGCTGTACCTGTCCTGGGAGTGTTTGATGGGGACGCTGTAGAGGGATCGTTACTCTGTATCTAACCCCGTGCTGTACCTGTACGGACAGTGTTTGATGGGGGACAGTGTAGAGGGAGCTTTATTCCGTATATAACTCCGTGCTGTACCTGTCCTGAGAGTGTTTGATGGGGACGCTGTAGAGGGAGCTTTACTCTGAATCTAACACTGTGCTATACCTGTCCTGGGAGTGTTTGATGGCGACGGTATAGATGGAGATTTACTCTGTATCTAACTCCGTGCTTTACCTGTCCTCGGCGTGTTTGATGGGGACGGTGTAGAGGGAGATTTACTCTGTATCTAACCCCGTGCTGTACCTGTCCTGGGAGTGTTTGTTGGGGACGGTGTAGAGAGAGCTTTACTCTGTATCTAACCCCGTGCTGTATCTGTCCTGGGAATGTTTGTTGGGGACAGTGTAGAGGGAGCTTTACTCTGTATCTAACCCCGTGCTCTATCTGTCCTGGGAGTGTTTGATGGGGACAGTGTAGAGGGAGATTTACTCTGTATCTAACCCCGTGCTGTACATGTCCTGGGAGTGTTTGATGGGGACGCTGTAGAGGGAGCTTTACTCTGAATCTAACACAGTGCTGTACCTGTCATGGGAGTGTTTGTTAGGGACGGTGTAGAGGGACCTTTATTCTGAAAAGAACCCCGTGCTGTACCTGTCCTGAGAGTTTTTGATGAGGACAGTGTAGAGGGAGATTTACTCTGTATCTAACCCTGTGCTGTACCTGTCCTGGGAGTGTTTGATGGGGACAGTGTAGAGGGAGATTTACTCTGTATCTAACCCTGTGCTGTACCTGTCCTGGGAGTGTTTGATGGGGACAGTGTAGAGGGAGCTTTACTCTGTATCTAACCTCGTGCTGCACCTGTCCAGGGAGTGTTTGATGCGGACGCTGTAGAGGGAGCTTTACTCTGAATCTAACACCGTGCTGTACCTGTTATGGGAGTGTTTGTTAGGGACAGTGTAGAGGGAACTTTACTCTGTAACTAACCCCGTACTGTACTTGTCCTGAGAGTTTATGATGGGGACAGTTTATATCAAGATTTACTCTGTATCTTACCCCTGAAGTAACATTCCATTGAGTGTTTTATGGGTACAGTGTCGAGGGAGCTTTACGCGAAAACTTAGACCGTGCTGTCAATGTCCTGGGTATGTTTCATGGAGAAATTTTCGTGGGAGATTTACTCTGCATCTAGCCCCGTGCTGTACCTGTCCTGGGAGTGTTTGATGGGGACACTGTAGAGGGAGCTTTACTCTGTATCTAACCCTGTGCTGTACCTGTCCTGGGAGTGTTTGATGGGTACGGTGTAGAGGGAGCTTTACTCTGTATCTAACCCCGTGCTGTACCTGTCCTGGGACTGTTTGACAGGGACAGTGTAGAGGGAGCTTTACTCTGTATCTAACCCCTTGCTGTCCCTGTCCTGGGAGTGTTTGATGGGGACGGTGTAGAGGGAGCTTTACTCTGTATCTAACACCGTGCTGTACCTGTCCTGGGAGTGTTTGAAGGGAACACTGTAGAGGCAGCTTTACTCTGTATCTAATCCCTTCATGTACCTGTCCTGGGAGTGTTTGATGCGGACAGTGCATTAAGAAGTTTACCCTGTATCTAAATCCGTGCTCTACCTGTCCTGGGAGTGTTTGATGGGGACAGTGTAGACGTAGATTTACGCTGTATCTAACCTCGTGCTGTACCTGTCCTGGGAGTGTTTGATGGGGACGGTGTAGAGGGAGCTTTACTCTGTATCTTACCCCGTGCTTTCCCTGTCCTGAGAGTGTTTGATGGGGAAAGTGTAGAGGGAGATTTACTCTGTATCTAACCCCGTGCTTTACCTCTCCTGGGAGTGTTTGATGGGGACAGTGTAGAGGGAGCTTTACTCTGTATCTAACCCCGTGCTGTACCTGTCCTGGGAGTGTTTGATGGGGACGGTCTATAGGGATCTTTACTCTGTATCTAACTCCGTGCTGTACCTGTCCTGAGAGTGTTTGATGGGGTACAGTGTAGAGGGAGATTTATTCTGTATCTAACCCCGTGCTGTACCTGTCCTGGGAGTGTTTGATGGGTACAGTGTAGAGGGAGCTTTACTCTGTATCTAACCCCGTGCTGTACATGTCCTGGGAGTGTTTGATGGGGACGGTGTAGAGGGAGCTTTACTCTGTATCTAACCCCGTGCTGTACCTGTCCTGGGAGTGTCTGATGGGGACAGTGTAGAGGGAGATTTACTCTGTATTTAACCCCGTGCTGTACCTGTACTGGGAGTGTTAGATGGGGACAGTGCAGAGGGAGCTTTACTCTGTATCTAACACCGTGCTGTACCTGTCCTGGGAGTGTTTGATGGGGACGGTGTAGAGGGAGCTTTACTCTGTATCTAACCCCGTGCTGTACCTGTCCTGGGAGTGTTTGATGGGGACGGTGTAGAGGGAGCTTTACTCTGTATCTAACCCCGTGCTGTACCTGTACTGGGAGTGTTAGATGGGGACAGTGCAGAGGGAGCTTTAATTTGTAACTAACCCCGTGCTGTACCTGTACTGGGAGTGTTTGATGTGGACAGTGTAGAGCGAGATTTACTCTGTATCTAACCCCGTGCTGTACCTGTCCTGGGAGTGTTTGATGGGGATGGTGTAGAGGGAGCTTTACTCTGTATCTAACCCCGTGCTGTACCTGTCCTGGGAGTGTTTGATGGGGATGGTGTAGAGGGAGCTTTACTCTGTATCTAACCCCGTGCTGTACCTGTCCTGGGAGTGTTTGATGGGGACGGTTTAGAGGGAGCTTTACTCTGTATCTAACCCCGTGCTGTACCTGTACTGGGAGTGTTTGATGGGGATTGTGTAGTGGGAGCTTTACTCTGTATCTAACCTCGTGCTGTACCTGTCCTGGGAGTGTTTGATGGGGACAGTGTAGAGGGAGCTTTACTCTGTATCTAACCCCGTGCTGTACCTGTCCTGGGAGTGTTTGATGGGGACGGTGTATAGGGAGGTATTTACTCTGTATCAAACTCCGTGCTGTACGTGTCCTGGGAGTGTTTGATGGGGACAGTGTAGAGGGAGATTTACTCTGTATCTATCCCCGTGCTGTACCTGTCCTGGGAGTGTTTGATGGGGACAGCGTAGAGGGAGATTTACTCTGTATCTAACCCCGTGCTGTACCTGTCCTGGGAGTGTTTGATGGGGACGGTGTAGAGGGAGCTTTACTCTGTATCTAACCCCGTGCTGTACCTGTCCTGGGAGTGTTTGATGCGGACAGTGTAGAGGGAGATTTACTCTGTATCTAACCCTGTGCTGTACCTGTCCTGTGAGTGTTTCATGGGGACAGTGTAGAGGGAGCTTTGCTCTGTATCTAACTCCGTGCTGTACCTGTCCTTGGAGTGTTTGATGGGGGCGTGTGGAGTGAGTTTTACTCTGTATCTAACCCCGTGCTGTACCTGTCCTTGGAGTTTTTGATGGGGGCGAGTGGAGGGAGCTTTACTCTGTATCTAACCCCGTGCTGTACCTGTCCTGGGAGTGTTTCATGGGGACAGTGTAGAGGGAGCTTTACTCTGTATCTAACCCCGTGTTGTACCTGTCCTGGGAGTGTTTGATGGCGACGGTGTAGATGGATCTTTACCCTGTATCTTACCCCGTTCTATACCTGTCCTGGGAGTGTTTGATGGGGACAGTGTAGAGGGAGATTTACTCTGCATCTAACACCGTGCTGTACCTGTCCTGGGAGTGTTTAATGGGGACAGTGGAGAGGGAGCTTTCCTCTGTATCTAACCCTGTTCGCACCTGTCCTGGGAGTGTTTGATGGGGACGTTGTAGAGGGAGATTTACTCTGTATCTAACCCCGTGCTGTACCTGTCCTGGGAGTGTTTGATGGGGACAGTGTAGAGGGAGATTTATTCTGTATCTAACCCCGTGCTGTACATGTCCTGGGAGTGTTTGATGGGGACAGTGTAGAGGGTGCTTTACTCTGTATCTAACCCCGTGCTGTACCTGTCCTGGGAGGGTTTGATGGAGACAGTGTAGAGCGAGCTTTACTCTGTATCTAACCTCGTGCTGCAACTATCCTGGGAGTGTTTGATGGGGACGCTGTAGAGGGAGCTTTACTCTGAATCTAACCCCGTGCTGTACCTGTCCTGGGAGTGTTTGATGGGGACAGTGTAGACGTAGATTTACTCTGTATCTCACCTCGTGCTGTACCTGTCCTGCGAGTGTTTCATGGGGACAGTGTAGAGGGAGCTTTACTCTGTATCTAATCCCTTCCTGTACCTGTCCTGGGATTGTTTGATGCGGACAGTGCATTAAGAAGTTTACCCTGTATCTAAATCCATGCTCTACCTGTCCTGGGAGTGTTTGATGGGGACAGTGTAGACGTAGATTTACTCTGTATCTAACTCCGTGCTTTCCCTGTCCTGAGAGTGTTTGATGGGGACAGTGTAGAGGGAGATTTACTCTGTATCTAACCCCGTGCTTTACCTCTCCTGGGAGTGTTTGATGGGGACAGGGTAGACGTAGCTTACTCTGTATCTAACCCCGTGCTGTACCTGTCCTGGGAGTGTTTGATGGGGACAGGGTAGACGTAGATTACTCTGTATCTAACCTCAGCTGTACATGTCCTGGGAGTGTTTGATGGCCACGGTGTAGATGGAGCTTTACTAGGTATCTAACCACGTGCTGTACCTGTCCTGGGAGTGTTTGATGGGGACAGTGCAGAGGGAGTTTTACTCTGTATCTAACCCCGTGCTGTACCTGTCCTGGGAGTGTTTGATGGGTACAGTGTAGAGGGAGCTTTACTCTGTATCTAACCCCGTGCTGTACCTGTCCTGGGAGTGTTTGATGGGGACGGTGTAGAGGGAGCTTTACTCTGTATCTAACCCCGTGCTGTACCTGTCCTGGGAGTGTTTGATGGGTACAGTGTAGAGGGAGCTTTACTCTGTATCTAACCCCGTGCTGTACCTGTCCTGGGAGTGTTTGATGGGGACGTTGTAGAGGGAGCTTTACTCTGTATCTAACCCCGTGCTGTACCTGTCCTGGGAGTGTCTGATGGGGACAGTGTAGAGGGAGATTTACTCTGTATCTAACCCCGTGCTGTACCTGTACTGGGAGTGTTAGATGGGGACAGTGCAGAGGGAGCTTTAATTTGTAACTAACCCCGTGCTGTACCTGTACTGGGAGTGTTTGATGTGGACAGTGTAGAGCGAGCTTTACTCTGTATCTAACCCCGTACTGTACCTGTCCTGGGAGTGTTTGATGGGGATGGTGTAGAGGGAGCTTTACTCTGTATCTAACCCCGTGCTGTACCTGTCCTGGGTGTGATTGATGGGGACGGTTTAGAGGGAGCTTTACTCTGTATCTAACCCCGTGCTGTACCTGTACTGGGAGTGTTTGATGGGGATTGTGTAGTGGGAGCTTTACTCTGTATCTAACCTCGTGCTGTACCTGTCCTGGGAGTGTTTGATGGGGACAGTGTAGAGGGAGCTTTACTCTGTATCTAACCCCGTGCTGTACCTGTCCTGGGAGTGTTTGATGGGGACGGTGTATAGGGAGGTATTTACTCTGTATCAAACTCCGTGCTGTACGTGTCCTGGGAGTGTTTGATGGGGACAGTGTAGAGGGAGATTTACTCTATCTATCCCCGTGCTGTACCTGTCCTGGGAGTGTTTGATGGGGACAGCGTAGAGGGAGATTTACTCTGTATATAACCCCGTGCTGTACCTGTCCTGGGAGTGTTTGATGGGGACGGTGTAGAGGGAGCTTTACTCTGTATCTAACCCCGTGCTGTACCTGTCTTGGGAGTGTTTGATGCGGACAGTGTAGAGGGAGATTTACTCTGTATCTAACCCTGTGCTGTACCTGTCCTGTGAGTGTTTCATGGGGACAGTGTAGAGGGAGCTTTACTCTGTATCTAACTCCGTGCTGTACCTGTCCTTGGAGTGTTTGATGGGGGCGTGTGGAGTGAGTTTTACTCTGTATCTAACCCCGTGCTGTACCTGTCCTTGGAGTTTTTGATGGGGGCGAGTGGAGGGAGCTTTACTCTGTATCTAACCCCGTGCTGTACCTGTCCTGGGAGTGTTTCATGGGGACAGTGTAGAGGGAGCTTTACTCTGTATCTAACCCCGTGTTGTACCTGTCCTGGGAGTGTTTGATGGCGACGGTGTAGATGGATCTTTACCCTGTATCTTACCCCGTTCTATACCTGTCCTGGGAGTGTTTGATGGGGACAGTGTAGAGGGAGATTTACTCTGCATCTAACACAGTGCTGTACCTGTCCTGGGAGTGTTTAATGGGGACAGTGGAGAGGGAGCTTTACTCTGTATCTAACCCTGTTCGTACCTGTCCTGGGAGTGTTTGATGGGGACGTTGTAGAGGGAGATTTACTCTGTATCTAACCCCGTGCTGTACCTGTCCTGGGAGTGTTTGATGGGGACAGTGTAGAGGGAGATTTATTCTGTATCTAACCCCGTGCTGTACATGTCCTGGGAGTGTTTGATGGGGACAGTGTAGAGTGTGCTTTACTCTGTATCTAACCCCGTGCTGTACCTGTCCTGGGAGTGTTTGATGGAGACAGTGTAGAGCGAGCTTTACTCTGTATCTAACCTCGTGCTGCAACTATCCTGGGAGTGTTTGATGGGGACGCTGTAGAGGGAGCTTTACTCTGAATCTAACCCCGTGCTGTACCTGTCCTGGGAGTGTTTGATGGGGACAGTGTAGACGTAGATTTACTCTGTATCTCACCTCGTGCTGTACCTGTCCTGGGAGTGTTTGATGGGGACGGTGTAGAGGGATCTTTACTCTGTATCTAATCCCGTGCTGTACCTGTCCGGACAGTGTTTGATGGGGGACAGTGTAGTGGGTACTTTATTCTGTATATAACTCCGTGCTGTACCTGTCCTGAGAGTGTTTGATGGGGACGCTGTAGAGGGAGCTTTACTCTGAATCTAACACTGTGCTATACCTGTCCTGGGAGTGTTTGATGGCGACGGTGTAGATGGAGATTTACTCTGTATCTAACTCCGTGCTATACCTGTCCTGGGAGGGTTTGATGGGGACGTTGTAGAGGGAGATTTACTCTGTATCTAACCCCGTGCTGTACCTTTCCTGTGAGTGTTTGATGGAGACAGTGTAGAGGGAGCTTTACTCTGTATATAACCCCGTGCTGTACCTGTCCTGGAAGTGTTTGTTGGGGACGGTGTAGAGAGAGCTTTACTCTGTATCTAACCCCGTGCTGTATCTGTCCTGGGAATGTTTGTTATGGACAGTGTAGAGGGAGCTTTACTCTGTATCTAACCCCGTGCTGTACCTGTCCTGGGAGTGTTTGATGGGGACAGTGTAGAGGGAGCTTTACTCTGTATCTAACCCTGTGCGTACCTGTCCTGGGAGTGTTTGATGGCGACGTTGTAGAGGGAGATTTACTCTGTATCTAACCCCGTGCTGTACCTGTCCTGGGAGTGTTTGATGGGGACAGTGTAGAGGGAGCTTTACTCTGTATCTAACCCCGTGCTGTACCTGTCCTGGGAGTGTTTGATGGGGACGGTGTAGAGGGATCTTTACTCTGTATCTAACTCCGTGCTGTACCTGTCCTGGGACTGTTTGATGGGAACAATGTAGAGTAAGCTTTACTCTGTATCTAACCCCGTGCTGTACCTGTCCTGGGAGTGTTTGATGGGGACAGTGTAGAGGGAGCTTAACTCTGTATCTAACCCCGTGCTGTACCTATCCAGGGAGTGTTTGATGGGGATAGCGTAGACATAGATTTACTCTGTATCTAACCTCGTGCTGTACCTGTCCTGGGAGTGTTTGATGGGGACGCTGTAGAGGGAGCTTTACTCTGTATCTAACCCCATGCTGTACCTGTCCTGGTAGTGTTTGATGGGGACGCTGTAGAGGGAGCTTTACTCTGTATCTAAACCCATGCTGTACCTGTCCTGGTAGTGTTTGATGGGGACGGTGTAGAGCGATCTTTACTCTGTATCTAACTCCGTACTGTACCTGTCCTGAGAGTGTTTGATGGGGGACAGTGCAGAGGGAGATTTACTCTGTATCTAACCCCGTGCTGTACCTGTCCTGGGAGTGTTTGATGGGGACAGTGTAGAGGGAGATTTACTCTGTATCTAACCCCGTGCTGTACCTGTCCTGGGAGTGTTTGATGGGGACAGTGTAGAGGGAGCTTTACTCTGTATCTAACCCCGTGCTGTACCTGTCCTGGGAGTGTTTGATGGGGACGCTGTAGATGGAGCTTTACTCTGAAACTAACGCCGTGCTGCAACTGTCCTGGGAATGTTTGTTAGAGACGGTGTAGAGGGAGATTTACTCTGTAAATAACCCCGTGCTGTTCCTGTCGTGCGAGTGTTTGATGGGGACAGTGTAGAGGGAGCTTTACTCTGTAAATAACCACGTGCTGTACCTGTCCTGGGAGTGTTTGATGGGGACGGTGCAGAAGGAGCTTTACTCTGTATCTAACCCCGTGCTGTACCTGTCCTGGGAGTGTTTGATGGGGACGGTGTAGAGGGAGTTTTACTCTGTATCTAACCCCGTGCTGTACCTGTCCTGGGAGTGTTTGATGGGGACGGTGTAGAGGGAGCTTTACTCTGTATGTAACCCCGTGCTGTACCTGTCCTGGGAGTGTTTGATGGGGACGGTGTAGAGGGAGCTTTACTCTGTATCTAACCCCGTGCTGTACCTGTCCTGGGAGTGTTTGATGGGGACGTTGTAGAGGGAGCTTTACTCAGTATCTAAACCCGTGCTGTACCCGTCCAGATAGTGTTTGATGGGGACACTGTAGAGGAGCTTTACTCAGTATCTTACCCCGTGCTGTACCTGTCCTGGGAGTGTTTGATGGGGACAGTGTAGAGGGAGTTTTACTCTGTATCTAACTCTGTGCTGTACCTGTTTTGGGAGTGTTTGATGGGGAAAGTGTAGAGGGAGCTTTACTCTGTATCTTACCCCGTGCTGTACCTGTCCTGAGAGTTTATGATGGGGACAGTTTATATCAAGATTTACTCTGTATCTAACCCCTGAAGTAACATTCCAGTGAGTGTTTTATGGGTACAGTGTCGAGGGAGCTTTACTCGAAAACTTAGACCGTGCTGTCAATGTCCTGGGTATGTTTGATGGAGAAATTTTTGTAGGAGATTTACTCTGTATCTAGCCCCGTGCTGTACCTGTCTTGCGAGTGTTTGATGGCGACGGTGTAGAGGGAGCTTTACTCTGTATCCAATCCCGTGCTGTACCTATCCTGGGTGTGTTTGATGGGGGACAGTGTAGAGGGAGCTTTACTCTGTATCCAACCCCGTGCTGTACCTATCCTGGGTGTGTTTGATGTGGGACAGTGTAGAGGGAGCTTTACTCTGTATCTAACCCCGTGCTGTACCTGTCCTGGGAGTGTTTGATGGGGACAGTGTAGAGGGAGCTTTACTCTGTATCCAACCCCGTGCAGTATCTGTCCGGGGAGTGTTTGATGGGGATAGTGTAGAAGGCGTTTACTCACTATCTAACCCCGTGATGTAACTGTCCTGGGAGTGATTGATGGGGACGGTTTAGTGGGAGATTTACTCTGTATCTTACCCCGTGCTGTACCTGTCCTGGGAGTGTTTGATGGGGACAGTGTAGAAGGCGTTTACTCACTATCTAACCCCGTGCTGTAACTGTCCTGGGAGTGTTTGATGGGGACGGTGTAGAGGGAGCTTTACTCTGTATCTAACCCCGTGCTGTACCTGTCCTGGGATTGTTTGATGGAGACGGTGTAGAAGAGCTTTACTCTGTATCTAACCCCGTGCTGTACCTGTCCTGGGAGTGTTTGATGGGGACGCTGTAGATGGAGCTTTACTCTGAAACTAACGCCGTGCTGTAACTGTCCTGGGAGTGTTTATTAGAGACGGTGTAGAGGGAGATTTACTCTGTAAATAACCCCGTGCTGTTCCTGTCGTGCGAGTGTTTGATGGGGACAGTGTAGAGGGAGCTTTACTCTGTAAATAACCACGTGCTGTACCTGTCCTGGGAGTGTTTGATGGGGACGGTGCAGAAGGAGCTTTACTCTGTATCTAACCCCGTGCTGTACCTGTCCTGGGAGTGTTTGATGGGGACGGTGTAGAGGGAGTTTTACTCTGTATCTAACCCCGTGCTGTACCTGTCCTGGGAGTGTTTGATGGGGACGGTGTAGAGGGAGCTTTACTCTGTATCTAACCCCGTGCTGTACCTGTCCTGGGAGTGTTTGATGGGGACGGTGTAGAGGGAGCTTTACTCTGTATCTAACCCCGTGCTGTACCTGTCCTGGGAGTGTTTGATGGAGACGGTGTAGAAGAGCTTTACTCTGTATCTAACCCCGTGCTGTACCTGTCCTGGGAGTGTTTGATGGGGACAATGTAGAGGGAGCTTTACTCTGTATTTAACCCCGTGCTGTACCTGTCCTGGGAGTGTTTGATGGGGACAATGTAGAGGGAGCTTTACTCTGTATTTAACCCCGTGCTGTACCTGTCCTTGAGTGTTTGATGGGGACGGTGTAGAGGGAGCGTTACTCTGTATCTAACCCCGTGCTGTACCTGTCCTGGGAGTGTTTGATGGGGACGGTGTAGAGGGAGATTTACTCTGTATCTAACCCCGTGCTGTACCTGTCCTGGGAGTGTTTGATGGGGACGGTGTCGAGGGAGCTTTACTCTGTATCTAACCCCGTGCTGTACCTGTTCTGGGAGTGTTTGATGGGGACGGTGTAGAGGGAGCTTTACTCTGTATCTAACCCCGTGCTGTACCTGTCCTGGGAGTGTTTGATGGGGACAGTGTAGAGGGAGCTTGACTCTGTACCTAACCCCTGCGGTACCTGTCCTGGGAGACTTTAAAGGGAACACTGTAGAGGGAGCTTTACTCTTTATCTAACTCCGTGCTGTAACTGTCCTGGGACTGTTTGCTGGGAGACATATTGATGGAGATTTACTCTGTATCTAACCCCGTGCTGTACCTGTCCTGGGAGTGTTTGATGGGGACAGTGTAGACGTAGATTTACTCTGTATCTAACCTCGTGCTGTACCTGTCCAGGGAGTGTTTGATGGGGAAGGTGTAGAGGGATCCTTACTCTGTATCTAACTCCGTGCTGCACCTGTCTTGAGAGTGTTTGATGGGGGACAGTGTAGAGGGACATTTACTCTGTATCTAACCCCGTGCTGTAACTGTCCAGGGAGTGTTTGATGGGGACGGTGTACAGGGAGCTTTACTCTCTATCTAACCCCGTGCTGTACCTGTACTGGGAGTGTTTGATAGGGTCGGTGTAGAGGATCCTTTAATCCGTATCAAAACCCGTTCCTTACCTGTGCTGGGAGTGTTTGATGGGGACGGTGTAGAGGGAGCTTTACTCTGTATCTAACCCCGTGCTGTACCTGTCCTGGGAGTGTTTGATGGGGACGGTGTAGAGGGAGCTTTACTCTGTATCTAACCCCGTGCTGTATCTGTCCTGGGAGTGTTTGATGGGGACGGTGTAGAGGGAGCTTTACTCAGTATCTAAACCCGTGCTGTACCCGTCCAGATAGTGTTTGATGGGGACACTGTAGAGGAGCTTTACTCAGTATCTTACCCCGTGCTGTACCTGTCCTGGGAGTGTTTGATGGGGACAGTGTAGAGGGAGCTTTACTCTGTATCTAACTCTGTGCTGTACCTGTTTTGGGAGTGTTTGATGGGGAAAGTGTAGAGGGAGCTTTACTCTGTATCTTACCCCGTGCTGTACCTGTCCTGTGAGTTTATGATGGGGACAGTTTATATCAAGATTTACTCTGTATCTAACCCCTGAAGTAACATTCCAGTGAGTGTTTTATGGGTACAGTGTCGAGGGAGCTTTACTCGAAAACTTAGACCGTGCTGTCAATGTCCTGGGTATGTTTGATGGAGAAATTTTCGTAGGAGATTTACTCTGTATCTAGCCCCGTGCTGTACCTGTCCTGCGAGTGTTTGATGGCGACGGTGCAGAGGGAGCTTTACTCTGTATCCAACCCCGTGCTGTACCTATCCTGGGTGTGTTTGATGGGGGACAGTGTAGAGGGAGCTTTACTCTGTATCCAACCCCGTGCTGTACCTATCCTGGGTGTGTTTGATGGGGGACAGTGTAGAGGGAGCTTTACTCTGTATCTAACCCCGTGCTGTACCTGTCCTGGGAGTGTTTGATGGGGACAGTGTAGAGGGAGCTTTACTCTGTATCCAACCCCGTGCAGTATCTGTCCGGGGAGTGTTTGATGGGGATAGTGTAGAAGGCGTTTACTCACTATCTAACCCCGTGATGTAACTGTCCTGGGAGTGATTGATGGGGACGGTTTAGTGGGAGATTTACTCTGTATCTTACCCCGTGCTGTACCTGTCCTGGGAGTGTTTGATGGGGACAGTGTAGAAGGCGTTTACTCACTATCTAACCCCGTGCTGTAACTGTCCTGGGAGTGTTTGATGGGGACGGTGTAGAGGGAGCTTTACTCTGTATCTAACCCCGTGCTGTACCTGTCCTGGGAGTGTTTGATGGAGACGGTGTAGAAGAGCTTTACTCTGTATCTAACCCCGTGCTGTACCTGTCCTGGGAGTGTTTGATGGGGACAATGTAGAGGGAGCTTTACTCTGTATTTAACCCCGTGCTGTACCTGTCCTGGGAGTGTTTGATGGGGACAATGTAGAGGGAGCTTTACTCTGTATTTAACCCCGTGCTGTACCTGTCCTTGAGTGTTTGATGGGGACGGTGTAGAGGGAGCGTTACTCTGTATCTAACCCCGTGCTGTACCTGTCCTGGGAGTGTTTGATGGGGACGGTGTAGAGGGAGATTTACTCTGTATCTAACCCCGTGCTGTACCTGTCCTGGGAGTGTTTGATGGGGACGGTGTCGAGGGAGCTTTACTCTGTATCTAACCCCGTGCTGTACCTGTTCTGGGAGTGTTTGATGGGGACAGTGTAGAGGGAGCTTGACTCTGTACCTAACCCCTGCGTTACCTGTCCTGGGAGACTTTAAAGGGAACACTGTAGAGGGAGCTTTACTCTTTATCTAACTCCGTGCTGTAACTGTCCTGGGACTGTTTGCTGGGAGACATATTGATGGAGATTTACTCTGTATCTAACCCCGTGCTGTACCTGTCCTGGGAGTGTTTGATGGGGACAGTGTAGACGTAGATTTACTCTGTATCTAACCTCGTGCTGTACCTGTCCTGGGAGTGTTTGATGGGGAAGGTGTAGAGGGATCCTTACTCTGTATCTAACTCCGTGCTGCACCTGTCTTGAGAGTGTTTGATGGGGACGGTGTAGAGGGAGATTTAGTCTGTATCTAACCCCATGCTGTACCTGTCCTGGGAGTGTTTGATGGGGACGGTGTAGAGGGATCTTTACTCTGTATCTAACTCCGTGCTGTACCTGTCCTGGGAGTGTTTGATGGGGACGGTGTAGAGGGAGATTTACTCTGTATCTAACCCCATGCTCTACCTGTCCTGGGAGTGTTTGATGGGGACAGTGTAGAGGGATCTTTACTCTGTATCTAACTCCGTGCTGTACCTGTCCTGGGAGTGTTTGATGGGGACGGTGTAGAGGGAGATTTACACTGTATCTAACCCTGTGCTGTACCTGTCCTGGGAGTGTTTGATGGGGACAGTGTACAGGGAGCTTTACTCTGTATCTAACCCCGTGCTGTACCTGTCCTGGGAGTGTTTCATGGGGAGAGTGTAGAGGGAGATTTACTCTGTACCTAACCCCTGCGGTACCTGTCCTGGGAGACTTTAAAGGGAACATTATAGAGGGAGCTTTACTCTGTATCTAACTCCGTGCTGTACCTGTCCTGGGAGTGTTTGCTGGGAGACATATTGATGGAGATTTACTCTGTATCTAACCTCGTGCTGTACCTGTCCTGGGAGTGTTTGATGGGGACAGTGTAGACGTAGATTTACTCTGTATCTAACCTCGTGCTGTACCTGTCCAGGGAGTGTTTGATGGGGAAGGTGTAGAGGGATCCTTACTCTGTATCTAACTCCGTGCTGCACCTGTCTTGAGAGTGTTTGATGGGGGACAGTGAAGAGGGACATTTACTCTGTATCTAACCCCGTGCTGTACATGTCCTGGGAGTGTTTGATGGGGATGGTGTAGAGGGAGCTTTACTCTGTATCTAACCCCGTGCTGTACCTGTCCTGGGAGTGTTTGATGGGGACAGTGTAGAGGGAGATTTATTCTGTAACTAACCCCGTGCTGTACATGTCCTGGGAGTGTTTGATGGGGACAGTGTAGAGGGTGCTTTACTCTGTATCTAACCCCGTGCTGTACCTGTCCTGGGAGTGTTTGATGGAGACAGTGTAGAGCGAGCTTTACTCTGTATCTAACCTCGTGCTGCAACTATCCTGGGAGTGTTTGATGGGGACGCTGTAGAGGGAGCTTTACTCTGAATCTAACCCCGTGCTGTACCTGTCCTGGGAGTGTTTGATGGGGACGGTGTAGAGGGATCTTTACTCTGTATCTAATCCCGTGCTGTACCTGTCCGGACAGTGTTTGATGGGGGACAGTGTAGTGGGTACTTTATTCTGTGTATAACTCCGTGCTGTACCTGTCCTGAGAGTGTTTGATGGGGACGCTGAAGAGGGAGCTTTACTCTGAATCTAACACTGTGCTATACCTGTCCTGGGAGTGTTTGATGGCGATGGTGTAGATGGAGATTTACTCTGTATCTAACTCCGTGCTATACCTGTCCTGGGAGGGTTTGATGGGGACGTTGTAGAGGGAGATTTACTCTGTATCTAACCCCGTGCTGTACCTTTCCTGGGAGTGTTTGATGGGGACAGTGTAGAGGGAGCTTTACTCTGTATCTAACCCCGTGCTGTACCTGTCCTGGAAGTGTTTGTTGGGGACGGTGTAGAGAGAGCTTTACTCTGTATCTAACCCCGTGCTGTATCTGTCCTGGGAATGTTTGTTGGGGACAGTGTAGAGGGAGCTTTACTCTGTATCTAACCCCGTGCTGTACCTGTCCTGGGAGTGTTTGATGGGGACAGTGTAGAGGGAGCTTTACTCTGTATCTAACCCTGTGCGTACCTGTCCTGGGAGTGTTTGATGGCGACGTTGTAGAGGGAGATTTACTCTGTATCTAACCCCGTGCTGTACCTGTCCTGGGAGTGTTTGATGGGGACAGTGTACAGGGAGCTTTACTCTGTATCTAACCCCGTGCTGTACCTGTCCTGGGAGTGTTTGATGGGGACGGTGTAGAGGGATCTTTACTCTGTATCTAACTCCGTGCTGTACCTGTCCTGGGACTGTTTGAAGGGAACAATGTAGAAGGAGCTTTACTCTGTATCTAACCCCGTGCTGTACCTGTCCTGGGAGTGTTTGATGGGGACAGTGTAGAGGGAGCTTTACTCTGTATCTAACCCCGTGCTGTACCTATCCAGGGAGTGTTTGATGGGGATAGCGTAGACATAGTTTTACTCTGTATCTAACCTCGTGCTGTACCTGTCCTGGATGTGTTTGATGCGGACAGTGCATTAAGAAGTTTACTCTGTATCTAACTCCGTGCTGTACCTGTCCTGGGAGTGTTTGATGGGGACGCTGTAGAGGGAGCTTTACTCTGTATCTAACCCCATGCTGTACCTGTCCTGGTAGTGTTTGATGGGGACGCTGTAGAGGGAGCTTTACTCTGTATCTAACCCCATGCTGTACCTGTCCTGGTAGTGTTTGATGGGGACGGTGTAGAGCGATCTTTACTCTGTATCTAACTCCGTACTGTACCTGTCCTGAGAGTGTTTGATGGGGGACAGTGCAGAGGGAGATTTACTCTGTATCTAACCCCGTGCTGTACCTGTCCTGGGAGTCTTTGATTGGGACGGTGTAGAGGGAGCGTTATTCTTTATATAACGCCGTGCTGTACCTGTCCTGAGAGTGTTTGATGGGGACGCTGTAGATGGAGCTTTACTCTGAAACTAACGCCGTGCTGTAACTGTCCTGGGAGTGTTTGTTAGAGACGGTGTAGAGGGAGATTTACTCTGTAAATAACCCCGTGCTGTTCCTGTCGTGCGAGTGTTTGATGGGGACAGTGTAGAGGGAGCTTTACTCTGTAAATAACCACGTGCTGTACCTGTCCTGGGAGTGTTTGATGGGGACGGTGCAGAAGGAGCTTTACTCTGTATCTAACCCCGTGCTGTACCTGTCCTGGGAGTGTTTGATGGGGACGGTGTAGAGGGAGTTTTACTCAGTATCTAACCCCGTGCTGTACCTGTCCTGGGAGTGTTTGATGGGGACGGTGTAGAGGGAGCTTTACTCTGTATCTAACCCCGTGCTGTACCTGTCCTGGGAGTGTTTGATGGGGACGGTGTAGAGGGAGCTTTACTCTGAATCTAACCCCGTGCTGTACCTGTCCTGGGAGTGTTTGATGGGGACGGTGTAGAGGGAGCTTTACTCAGTATCTAAACCCGTGCTGTACCCGTCCAGATAGTGTTTGATGGGGACACTGTAGAGGAGCTTTACTCAGTATCTTACCCCGTGCTGTACCTGTCCTGGGAGTGTTTGATGGGGACAGTGTAGAGGGAGCTTTACTCTGTATCTAACTCTGTGCTGTACCTGTTTTGGGAGTGTTTGATGGGGAAAGTGTAGAGGGAGCTTTACTCTGTATCTTACCCCGTGCTGTACCTGTCCTGTGAGTTTATGATGGGGACAGTTTATATCAAGATTTACTCTGTATCTAACCCCTGAAGTAACATTCCAGTGAGTGTTTTATGGGTACAGTGTCGAGGGAGCTTTACTCGAAAACTTAGACCGTGCTGTCAATGTCCTGGGTATGTTTGATGGAGAAATTTTCGTAGGAGATTTACTCTGTATCTAGCCCCGTGCTGTACCTGTCCTGCGAGTGTTTGATGGCGACGGTGTAGAGGGAGCTTTACTCTGTATCCAACCCCGTGCTGTACCTATCCTGGGTGTGTTTGATGGGGGACAGTGTAGAGGGAGCTTTACTCTGTATCTAACCCCGTGCTGTACCTGTCCTGGGAGTGTTTGATGGGGACAGTGTAGAGGGAGCTTTACTCTGTATCCAACCCCGTGCTGTACCTGTCCTGGAAGTGTTTGTTGGGGACGGTGTAGAGAGAGCTTTACTCTGTATCTAACCCCGTGCTGTATCTGTCCTGGGAATGTTTGTTGGGGACAGTGTAGAGGGAGCTTTACTCTGTATCTAACCCCGTGCTGTACCTGTCCTGGGAGTGTTTGATGGGGACAGTGTAGAGGGAGCTTTACTCTGTATCTAACCCTGTGCGTACCTGTCCTGGGAGTGTTTGATGGCGACGTTGTAGAGGGAGATTTACTCTGTATCTAACCCCGTGCTGTACCTGTCCTGGGAGTGTTTGATGGGGACAGTGTAGAGGGAGCTTTACTCTGTATCTAACCCCGTGCTGTACCTGTCCTGGGAGTGTTTGATGGGGACGGTGTAGAGGGATCTTTACTCTGTATCTAACTCCGTGCTGTACCTGTCCTGGGACTGTTTGAAGGGAACAATGTAGAGGGAGCTTTACTCTGTATCTAACCCCGTGCTGTACCTATCCAGGGAGTGTTTGATGGGGATAGCGTAGACATAGTTTTACTCTGTATCTAACCTCGTGCTGTACCTGTCCTGGATGTGTTTGATGCGGACAGTGCATTAAGAAGTTTACTCTGTATCTAACTCCGTGCTGTACCTGTCCTGGGAGTGTTTGATGGGGACGCTGTAGAGGGAGCTTTACTCTGTATCTAACCCCATGCTGTACCTGTCCTGGTAGTGTTTGATGGGGACGCTGTAGAGGGAGCTTTACTCTGTATCTAACCCCATGCTGTACCTGTCCTGGTAGTGTTTGATGGGGACGGTGTAGAGCGATCTTTACTCTGTATCTAACTCCGTACTGTACCTGTCCTGAGAGTGTTTGATGGGGGACAGTGCAGAGGGAGATTTACTCTGTATCTAACCCCGTGCTGTACCTGTCCTGGGAGTCTTTGATTGGGACGGTGTAGAGGGAGCGTTATTCTTTATATAACGCCGTGCTGTACCTGTCCTGAGAGTGTTTGATGGGGACGCTGTAGATGGAGCTTTACTCTGAAACTAACGCCGTGCTGTAACTGTCCTGGGAGTGTTTGTTAGAGACGGTGTAGAGGGAGATTTACTCTGTAAATAACCCCGTGCTGTTCCTGTCGTGCGAGTGTTTGATGGGGACAGTGTAGAGGGAGCTTTACTCTGTAAATAACCACGTGCTGTACCTGTCCTGGGAGTGTTTGATGGGGACGGTGCAGAAGGAGCTTTACTCTGTATCTAACCCCGTGCTGTACCTGTCCTGGGAGTGTTTGATGGGGACGGTGTAGAGGGAGTTTTACTCTGTATCTAACCCCGTGCTGTACCTGTCCTGGGAGTGTTTGATGGGGACGGTGTAGAGGGAGCTTTACTCTGTATCTAACCCCGTGCTGTACCTGTCCTGGGAGTGTTTGATGGGGACGGTGTAGAGGGAGCTTTACTCTGAATCTAACCCCGTGCTGTACCTGTCCTGGGAGTGTTTGATGGGGACGGTGTAGAGGGAGCTTTACTCAGTATCTAAACCCGTGCTGTACCCGTCCAGATAGTGTTTGATGGGGACACTGTAGAGGAGCTTTACTCAGTATCTTACCCCGTGCTGTACCTGTCCTGGGAGTGTTTGATGGGGACAGTGTAGAGGGAGCTTTACTCTGTATCTAACTCTGTGCTGTACCTGTTTTGGGAGTGTTTGATGGGGAAAGTGTAGAGGGAGCTTTACTCTGTATCTTACCCCGTGCTGTACCTGTCCTGTGAGTTTATGATGGGGACAGTTTATATCAAGATTTACTCTGTATCTAACCCCTGAAGTAACATTCCAGTGAGTGTTTTATGGGTACAGTGTCGAGGGAGCTTTACTCGAAAACTTAGACCGTGCTGTCAATGTCCTGGGTATGTTTGATGGAGAAATTTTCGTAGGAGATTTACTCTGTATCTAGCCCCGTGCTGTACCTGTCCTGCGAGTGTTTGATGGCGACGGTGTAGAGGGAGCTTTACTCTGTATCCAACCCCGTGCTGTACCTATCCTGGGTGTGTTTGATGGGGGACAGTGTAGAGGGAGCTTTACTCTGTATCTAACCCCGTGCTGTACCTGTCCTGGGAGTGTTTGATGGGGACAGTGTAGAGGGAGCTTTACTCTGTATCCAACCCCGTGCAGTATCTGTCCGGGGAGTGTTTGATGGGGACAGTGTAGAAGGCGTTTACTCACTATCTAACCCCGTGATGTAACTGTCCTGGGAGTGATTGATGGGGACGGTTTAGTGGGAGATTTACTCTGTATCTTACCCCGTGCTGTACCTGTCCTGGGAGTGTTTGATGGGGACAGTGTAGAAGGCGTTTACTCACTATCTAACCCCGTGCTGTAACTGTCCTGGGAGTGTTTGATGGGGACGGTGTAGAGGGAGCTTTACTCTGTATCTAACCCCGTGCTGTACCTGTCCTGGGAGTGTTTGATGGAGACGGTGTAGAAGAGCTTTACTCTGTATCTAACCCCGTGCTGTACCTGTCCTGGGAGTGTTTGATGGGGACAATGTAGAGGGAGCTTTACTCTGTATTTAACCCCGTGCTGTACCTGTCCTGGGAGTGTTTGATGGGGGCAATGTAGAGGGAGCTTTACTCTGTATTTAACCCCGTGCTGTACCTGTCCTTGAGTGTTTGATGGGGACGGTGTAGAGGGAGCGTTACTCTGTATCTAACCCCGTGCTGTACCTGTCCTGGGAGTGTTTGATGGGGACGGTGTAGAGGGAGATTTACTCTGTATCTAACCCCGTGCTGTACCTGTCCTGGGAGTGTTTGATGGGGACGGTGTCGAGGGAGCTTTACTCTGTATCTAACCCCGTGCTGTACCTGTTCTGGGAGTGTTTGATGGGGACGGTGTAGAGGGAGCTTTACTCTGTATCTAACCCCGTGCTGTACCTGTCCTGGGAGTGTTTGATGGGGACAGTGTAGAGGGAGCTTGACTCTGTACCTAACCCCTGCGGTACCTGTCCTGGGAGACTTTAAAGGGAACACTGTAGAGGGAGCTTTACTCTTTATCTAACTCCGTGCTGTAACTGTCCTGGGAGTGTTTGATGGGGAAGGTGTAGAGGGAACTTTACTCAGTATCTAACCCTGTGCTGTACCTGTCCTGGGAGTGTTTGATGGGGACAGTGTAGAGGGAGCTTTACTCTGTATCTAACCTCGTGCTGTACCTGTCCTGGGAGTGTTTGATGGGGACAGTGTAGAGGGAGCTTTACTCTGTATCTAACCTCGTGCTGTACCTGTCCTGGGAGTGTTTGAAGGGAACAATGTAGAGGGAGCTTTACTCTGTATCTAACCCCGTGCTGTACCTGTCCTGGGAGTGTTTGATGGGGACAGTGTAGAGGGAGCTTTACTCTGTATCTAACCCCGTGCTGTACCTATCCAGGGAGTGTTTGATGGGGATAGCGTAGACATAGATTTACTCTGTATCTAACCCCGTGCTGTACCTGTCCTGGGAGTCTTTGATTGGGACGGTGTAGAGGGAGCGTTATTCTTTATATAACGCCGTGCTGTACCTGTCCTGAGAGTGTTTGATGGGGACGCTGTAGATGGAGCTTTACTCTGAAACTAACGCCGTGCTGTAACTGTCCTGGGAGTGTTTGTTAGAGACGGTGTAGAGGGAGATTTACTCTGTAAATAACCCCGTGCTGTTCCTGTCCTGGGAGTGTTTGATGGGGACAGTTTAGAGGGAGCTTTACTCTGTAAATAACCACGTGCTGTACCTGTCCTGGGAGTGTTTGATGGGGACGGTGCAGAAGGAGCTTTACTCTGTATCTAACCCCGTGCTGTACCTGTCCTGGGAGTGTTTGATGGGGACGGTGTAGAGGGAGTTTTACTCTGTATCTAACCCCGTGCTGTACCTGTCCTGGGAGTGTTTGATGGGGACGGTGTAGAGGGAGCTTTTCTCTGTATCTAACCCCGTGCTGTACCTGTCCTGGGAGTGTTTGATGGGGACGGTGTAGAGGGAGCTTTACTCTGTATCTAACCCCGTGCTGTACCTGTCCTGGGAGTGTTTGATGGGGACGGTGTAGAGGGAGCTTTACTCAGTATCTAAACCCGTGCTGTACCCGTCCAGATAGTGTTTGATGGGGACACTGTAGAGGAGCTTTACTCAGTATCTTACCCCGTGCTGTACCTGTCCTGGGAGTGTTTGATGGGGACAGTGTAGAGGGAGCTTTACTCTGTATCTAACTCTGTGCTGTACCTGTCCTGGGAGTGTTTGATGGGGACGGTGTAGAGGGATCTTTACTCTGTATCTAACCCCGTGCTGTATCTGTCCTGTGAGTTTATGATGGGGACAGTTTATATCAAGATTTACTCTGTATCTAACCCCTGAAGTAACATTCCAGTGAGTGTTTTATGGGTACAGTGTCGAGGGAGCTTTGCTCGAAAACTTAGACCGTGCTGTCAATGTCCTGGGTATGTTTGATGGAGAAATTTTCGTAGGAGATTTACTCTGTATCTAGCCCCGTGCTGTACCTGTCCTGCGAGTGTTTGATGGCGACGGTGTAGAGGGAGCTTTACTCTGTATCCAACCCCGTGCTGTACTTATCCTGGGTGTGTTTGATGGGGGACAGTGTAGAGGGAGCTTTACTCTGTATCTAACCCCGTGCTGTACCTGTCCTGGGAGTGTTTGATGGGGACAGTGTAGAGGGAGCTTTACTCTGTATCCAACCCCGTGCAGTATCTGTCCGGGGAGTGTTTGATGGGGACAGTGTAGAAGGCGTTTACTCACTATCTAACCCCGTGCTGTAACTGTCCTGGGAGTGATTGATGGGGACGGTTTAGTGGGAGATTTACTCTGTATCTTACCCCGTGCTGTACCTGTCCTGGGAGTGTTTGATGGGGACAGTGTAGAAGGCGTTTACTCACTATCTAACCCCGTGCTGTAACTGTCCTGGGAGTGTTTGATGGGGACGGTGTAGAGGGAGCTTTACTCTGTATCTAACCCCGTGCTGTACCTGTCCTGGGAGTGTTTGATGGAGACGGTGTAGAAGAGCTTTACTCTGTATCTAACCCCGTGCTGTACCTGTCCTGGGAGTGTTTGATGGGGACAATGTAGAGGGAGCTTTACTCTGTATTTAACCCCGTGCTGTACCTGTCCTGGGAGTGTTTGATGGGGACAGTGTACATGGAGCTTTACTCTGTATTTAACCCCGTGCTGTACCTGTCCTTGAGTGTTTGATGGGGACGGTGTAGAGGGAGCGTTACTCTGTATCTAACCCCGTGCTGTACCTGTACTGGGAGTGTTTGATGGGGACGGTGTAGAGGGTGATTTACTCTGTATCTAACCCCGTGCTGTACCTGTCCTGGGAGTGTTTGATGGGGACGGTGTAGAGGGAGCTTTACTGTGTCTCTAACCCCGTGCTGTACATGTCATGGGAGTGTTTGATGGGGACAGTGTAGAGGGAGATTTACTCTGTATCTAACCCCGTGCTTTACCTGTCCAGGGAGTGTTTGATGGGGACAGTGTAGAGGGAGATTTACTCTGTATCTAACCCCGTGCTGTACCTGTCCTGGGAGTGTTTGATGGGGACGGTGTAGAGGGAGTTTTACTCTGTATCTAACCCCGTGCTGTACCTGTCCTGGGAGTGTTTGATGGGGACGGTGTAGAGGGAGCTTTACTCTGTATCTAACCCCGTGCTGTACCTGTCCTGGGAGTGTTTGATGGGGACGGTGTAGAGGGAACTTTACTATGTATCTAACCCCGTGCTGTACCTGTCCTGGGAGTGTTTGATGGGGACGTTGTAGAGGGAGCTTTACTCTGTATCCAACCCCGTGCTGTACCTGTCCTGGGAGTGTTTGATGGGGACGGTGTAGAGGGAGCTTTACTCTGTATCTAACCCCCTGCTGTACCTGTCCTAGGAGTGTTTGATGGGGAGAGTGAAGAGGGATCTTTACTCAATATCTAACCCCGTGCTGTACCTGTCCTGGGAGTGTTTGATGGGGACAGTGTAGAGGGAGATTTACTCTGTATCTAACCCGGTGCTGTACCTGTCCTGAGAGTGTTTGATGGGAACAGTGTAGAGGGAGATTTACTCTGTATCTAACCCCGTGCTGTACCTGTCCTGGGAGTGTTTGATGGGGACGGCGTAGAGAGAGCTTTACTCTGTATCTAACCCTGTGCCGTACCTGTCCTGGGAGTGTTTGATGTGGATGTTTTAGAGGGAGATTTACTCTGTATCTAACCCCGTGCTTTACCTGTCCTGGGAGTTTTTGATGGGACAGTGTAGAGGGAGCTTTACTCTGTATCTAACTCCGTGCTGTACCTGTCCTGGGAGTGTTGGATGGGGACGGTGTAGAGGGAGCTTTACTCTGAATCTAATACCGTGTTCTACCTGTCCTGGGAGTGTTTGATGGGGACGGTGTGGAGGGAGATTTACTCTGTACCTAACCCCGTGCTGTACCTGTCCTGGCAGTGTTTGATGGGGAATTTGTAGAGGGAGCTTTACTCTTTATCTTACCCCGTGCTGTACCTGTCCTGAGAGTTTATGATGGGGACAGTTTATATCAAGATTTACTCTGTATCTTACCCCTGAAGTAACATTCCAGTGAGTGTTTCATGGGTACAGTGTCGAGGGAGCTTTACTCGAAAACTTAGACCGTGCTGTCAATGTCCTGGGTATGTTTGATGGAGAAATTTTCGTAGGAGATTTACTCTGTATCTAGCCCCGTGCTGTACCTGTACTGCGAGTGTTTGATGGCGACGGTGTAGAGGGAGCTTTACTCTGTATCCAACCCCGTGCTGTACCTATCCTGGGAGTGTTTGATGGGGATGGTGTAGAGGGAGATTTACTCTGTATCTAACCCCGTGCTGTACCTGTCCTGGGAGTGTTTGATGGGGGACAGTGTAGAGGGAGCTTTACTCTGTATCCAACCCCGTGCAGTATCTGTCCGGGGAGTGTTTGATGGGGCCAGTGTAGATGGCGCTATACTCACTATCTAACCCCGTGCTGTAACTGTCCTGGGAGTGATTGATGTGGACGGTTTAGAGGGAGCTTTACTCTGTATCTAACCCCGTGCTGTACCTGTCCTGGGAGTGTTTGATGGGGACGGTGTACAGGGAGATTTACTCTGTATCTAACACCGTGCTGTACCTGTCCTGGGAGTATTTGATGGGGACGTTGTAGAGGGAGCTTTACTCTGTATCTAACCCCGTGTTGTACCCGTCCAGATAGTGTTTGATGGGGACACTGTAGAGGAGCTTTCCTCAGTATCTAACCCCGTGCTTTACCTGTCCTGGGAGTGTTTGATGGGGATTGTGTAGTGGGAGCTTTACTCTGTATCTAACCCCGTGCTGTTCCTGACCTGGGAGTGTTTGTTGAGGTCAGTGTGGAGGATGCTTTACTCTGTATCTAACACCGTGCTGTACCTGTCCTGGGAGTGTTTGATGGGGACAGTGTAGAGGGAGATTTACTCTGTATCTTACCCCGTGCTGTACCTGTCCTGGGAGTGTTTGATGGGGACGTTGTAGAGGGAGCTTTACTCTCTATCTCACCCCGTGCTGTACCTGTCCTGGGTGAGTTTGCTGGGAGACAGTATAGATGGAGATTTACTCTGTATCTAACCCTGTGCCGTACATTTCCTGGGAGTGTTTGATGGGGACAGTGTAGAGTGAGCTTTAGTCTGCATCTAATACCGTGCTGTACCTTTCATGTGAGTGATAGATGAGGACAGTGTAAGAGGGAGCTTTACTCTGTACCTAAACTCTTGCTGTACTTTTCCTGGGAGTGTTTGATGGGGATTGTGTAGTGGGAGTTTTACTCTGTATCTAACCCCGTGCTGTACCTGTCCTGGGAGTGTTTGATGGGGACGGTGAAGAGGGAGCTTTACTCTGTATCTAACCTCGTGCTGTACCTGTCCTGGGAGTGTTTGATGGGGACAGTGTAGAGGGAGCTTTACTCTGTATCTAACCCCGTGCTGTACCTGTCCTGGGAGAGTTTGATGGGGACATTGTAGAGGGAGCTTTACACTGTATCTAACCCCGTGCTGTACCTGTACTGGGAGTGTTAGATGGGGACAGTGCAGAGGGAGCTTTACTCTGTATCTAACCCCGTGCTGTACCTGTACTGGGAGTGTTTGATGGGGATTGTGTAGTGGGAGCTTTACTCTGTATCTAACCCCGTGCTGTACCTGTCCTGGGAGTGTTTGATGGGGACAGTGTAGAGGGAGCTTTACTCTGCATCTAACACCGTGCTGTACCTGTCCTGGGAGTGTTTGATGGGGATTGTGTAGTGGGAGCTTTACTCTGTATCTAACCCCGTGCTGTTCCTGACCTGGGAGTGTTTGTTGAGGTCAGTGTGGAGGATGCTTTACTCTGTATCTTACCCCGTGCTGTACCTGTCCTGGGAGTGTTTGATGGGGACAGTGTAGAGGGAGATTTACTCTGTATCTAACCCCGTGCTGTACCTGTCCTGGGAGTGTTTGATGGGGACGTTGTAGAGGGAGCTTTACTCTCTATCTCACCCCGTGCTGTACCTGTCCTGGGTGAGTTTGCTGGGAGACAGTATAGATGGAGATTTACTCTGTATCTAACCCTGTGCCGTACATTTCCTGGGAGTGTTTGATGGGGACAGTGTAGAGTGAGCTTTAGTCTGTATCTAATACCGTGCTGTACCTTTCATGTGAGTGATAGATGAGGACAGTGTAAGAGGGAGCTTTACTCTGTACCTAAACTCTTGCTGTACTTTTCCTGAGAGTGTTTGATGGGGATTGTTTAGTGGGAGATTTACTCTGTATCTAACCCCGTGCTGTACCTGTCCTGGGAGTGTTTGATGGGGACGGTGAAGAGGGAGCTTTACTCTGTATCTAACCTCGTGCTGTACCTGTCCTGGGAGTGTTTGATGGGGACAGTGTAGAGGGAGCTTTACTCTGTATCTAACCCCGTGCTGTACCTGTCCTGGGAGAGTTTGATGGGGACATTGTAGAGGGAGCTTTACTCTGTATCTAACCCCGTGCTGTACCTGTACTGGGAGTGTTAGATGGGGACAGTGCAGAGGGAGCTTTACTCTGTATCTAACCCCGTGCTGTACCTGTACTGGGAGTGTTTGATGGGGACAGTGTAGAGGGAGCTTTACTCTGTATCTAACCCCGTGCTGTACCTATCCAGGGAGTGTTTGATGGGGATAGCGTAGACATAGATTTACTCTGTATCTTACCTCGTGCTGTACCTGTCCTGGGAGTGTTTGATGCGGACAGTGCATTAAGAAGTTTACTCTGTATCTAACTCCGTGCTGTACCTGTCCTGGGAGTGTTTGATGGGGACGCTGTAGAGGTAGCTTTACTCTGTATCTAACCCCATGCTGTACCTGTCCTGGTAGTGTTTGATGGGGATGCTGTAGAGGGAGCTTTACTCTGTATCTAACCCCATGCTGTACCTGTCCTGGTAGTGTTTGATGGGGACGGTGTAGAGCGATCTTTACTCTGTATCTAACTCCGTACTGTACCTGTCCTGAGAGTGTTTGATGGGGGACAGTGCAGAGGGAGATTTACTCTGTATCTAACCCCGTGCTGTACCTGTCCTGGGAGTGTTTGATGGGGACGCTGTAGATGGAGCTTTACTCTGAAACTAACGCCGTGCTGTAACTGTCCTGGGGGTGTTTGTTAGAGACGGTGTAGAGGGAGATTTACTCTGTAAATAACCCCGTGCTGTTCCTGTCCTGGGAGTGTTTGATGGGGACAGTGTAGAGGGAGCTTTACTCTGTAAATAACCACGTGCTGTACCTGTCCTGGGAGTGTTTGATGGGGACAGTGCAGAAGGAGCTTTACTCTGTATCTAACCCCGTGCTGTACCTGTCCTGGGAGTGTTTGATGGGGACGGTGTAGAGGGAGTTTTACTCTGTATCTAACCCCGTGCTGTACCTGTCCTGGGAGTGTTTGATGGGGACGGTGTAGAGGGAGCTTTACTCTGTATCTAACCCCGTGCTGTACCTGTCCTGGGAGTGTTTGATGGGGACGGTGTAGAGGGAGCTTTACTCTGTATCTAACCCCGTGCTGTACCTGTCCTGGGAGTGTTTGATGGGGACGGTGTAGAGGGAGCTTTACTCAGTATCTAAACCCGTGCTGTACCCGTCCAGATAGTGTTTGATGGGGACACTGTAGAGGAGCTTTACTCAGTATCTTACCCCGTGCTGTACCTGTCCTGGGAGTGTTTGATGGGGACGGTGTCGAGGGAGCTTTACTCTGTATCTAACCCCGTGCTGTACCTGTTCTGGGAGTGTTTGATGGGGACGGTGTAGAGGGAGCTTTACTCTTTATCTAACCCCGTGCTGTACCTGTCCTGGGAGTGTTTGATGGGGACGGTGTAGAGGGAGCTTTACTCTGTATCTAACCCCGTGCTGTACTTGTCCTGGGAGTGTTTGATGGGGACGGTGTAGAGGGAGACTTACTCTGTATCTAACCCCGTGCTGTACCTGTCCTGGGAGTGTTTGATGGGGACAGTGTAGAGGGAGATTTACTCTGTATCTAACCCCGTGCTGTACCTGTCCTGTGAGTGTTTGATGGGGACAGTGTAGAGGGAGCTTTACTCTTTATCTAACCCCGTACTGTACCTGTCCTGGGAGTGTTTGATGGGGACTGTGTAGAGGGAGATTTACTCTGTATCTAACCCTGTGATGTACCTGTCCTGGGAGTGTTTGATGGGGATGGTGTAGAAGGAGATTTACTCTGTATCTAAACCCGTGCTGTACCTGTCCTGTGAGAGTTTGATGGGGACGGTGTAGAGGGAGATTTACTCTGTATCTAACCCCGTGCTGTACCTGTCCTGGGAGTGTTTGATGGGGACAGTGTAGAGGGAGCTTTGCTCTGTATCTAACCCCCTTCTGTACCTGTTCTGGGAGTGTTTGATGGGGACGGTGTCGAGGGAGCTTTACTCTGTATCTAACCCTGTGCTGTACCTGTCCTGGGAGTGTTTGATGGGGACGGTATAGAGGGAGCTTTACTCTGTATCTAACCCCGTACTGTACCTGTCCTGGGAGTCTTTGATGGGGACTATGTAGAGGGAGATTTTTTCTGTATCTAACCCTGTCATGTACCTGTCCTGGGAGTGTTTGATGGGGACAGTGTAGAGGGAGCTTTACTCTGTATCTAACACCTTGCTGTACCTGTCCTGGGAGTGTTTGATGGGGACAGTGTAGAGGGAGATTTACTCTGTATCTAACCCCGTGCTGTACCTGTCCTGGGAGTGTTTGATGGGGACAGAGTAGAGGGAGATTTACTCTGTATCTAACCCCGTGCTGTACCTGTCCTGGGAGTGTTTGATGGGGACAGTGTAGAGGGAGCTTTACTCTGTATCTTACCCCGTGCTGTACCTGTTCTGGGAGTGTTTGATGGGGGCGGTGTAGAGGGAGATTTACTCTGTATCTAACCCCGTGCTGTACCTGTACTGGGAGTGTTTGATGGGGACCGTGTAGAGGGAGCTTTACTCTCTATCTAACACCTTGCTGTACCTGTCCTGGGAGTGTTTGATGGGGACAGTGTAGAGGGAGATTTACTCTGTATCTAACCCCGTGCTGTACCTGTCCTGGGAGTGTTTGATGGGGACAGAGTAGAGGGAGATTTACTCTGTATCTAACCCCGTGCTGTACCTGTCCTGGGAGTGTTTGATGGGGACGGTGTAGAGGGAGCTTTACTCTGTATCTTACCCCGTGCTGTACCTGTCCTGGGAGTGTTTGATGGGGACGGTGTAGAGGGAGATTTACTCTGTATCTAACCCCGTGCTGTACCTGTCCTGGGAGTGTTTGATGGGGACAGTGTAGAGGGAGCTTTACTCTGTATCTAACCCCGTGCTGTACCTGTCCTGGGAGTGTTTGATGGGGACGGTGTAGAGGGAGATTTACTCTGTATCTAACCCCGTGCTGTACCTGTCCTGGGAGTGTTTGATGGGGACAGTGTAGAGGGAGCTTTACTCTGTATCTAACCCCGTGCTATACCTGTCCTGGGAGTGTTTGATGGGGACAGTGTAGAGAGAGCTTTACTCTGTATCTAACACCGTGCTGTATCTGTCCTGGGAGTGTTTGATGGGGACGGTGTAGAGGGAGCTTTACTCTGTATCTAACCCCGTGCTGTACCTGTCCTGGGAGTGTTTGATGGGGACAGTGTAGAGGGAGCTTTACTCTGTATCTAACCCCGTGCTGTACCTGTCCTGGGAGTGTTTGATGGGGACGGTGTAGAGGGAGATTTACTCTGTATCTAACCCCGTGCTGTACCTGTCCTGGGAGTGTTTGATGGGGACAGTGTAGAGGGAGCTTTACTCTGTATCTAACACCGTGCTGTATCTGTCCTGGGAGTGTTTGATGGGGACGGTGTAGAGGGAGATTTACTCTGTATCTAACCCCGTGCTGTACCTGTCCTGGGAGTGTTTGATGGGGGCAGTGTAGAGGGAGATTTACTCTGTATCTAACACCGTGCTGTACCTGTCCTGGGAGTGTCTGATGGGGACAGTGTAGAGGAAGATTTACTCTGTATCTGACCCCGTGCTGTACCTGTCCTGGGAGTGTTTGATGGGGACAGTGCAGAGGGAGCTTTACTCTGTATCTAACCCCGTGCTGTACCTGTCCTGGGAGTGTTTGATGGGGACGGTGTAGAGGGAGATTTACTCTGTATCTAACCCTGTGCTGTACCTGTCCTGGGAGTGTTTGATGGGGACGGTGTAGCGGGAGATTTACTCTGTATCTAACCCCGTGCTGTACCTGTCCTGGGAGTGTTTGATGGGGACGGTGTAGAGGGAGATTTACTCTGTATCTAACCCTGTGCTGTACCTGTCCTGGGAGTGTTTGATGGGGGCGGTGTAGAGGGAGCTTTACTCTGTACCTAACCCCGTGCTGTACCTGTCCTGGGAGTGTTTGATGGGGGCGGTGTAGAGGGAGCTTTACCCTGTGTCAATTTGGTCTCACCGTCTCCTTCCGCTTCCTCTTCACACTCTCCATCTGCACTGGCCCATCTTCCTGCGCGTGGATTGTTTTGAACATCGGCCACGGGTGGGGTGTGCTGCTCTGTCCACGCAGCCTCCTTTCCTCCTTCACTGGGGGAGCCTCACACCTCCACACCACCCATGGACCAGCGGGTCGGGCGATCGCAGCGCCTGTTAAAGTGCACGAAGTGAGTGGTCAACAGGGTCACGAGACCAACGCCACTTAAACGTTTCGCCTCCCCCGTTACCGCGCCTCCGACCCCTTCGTTCCTTGCCGCTCTGCTTTCCCCCTCACCCTGCCACCTCCTCCTCCCCTCTCCGAAACAGGAGCAGGCCACTCGGCCCCTCGAGCCTGCTACCCCATTTCGATAAAATCGTGTCTGCTCTGATTTGAATCTCAGCCTAGCTTTCCGCTCGATCCTTCAAATACCTTCGGCTCCCTCACTCATCCTAACTCCCACCGACCTCCCCCTTAACTATGTTCATTGACCCAGTCCTGGTACCTGTCCAAATGCAGCAAGCCCTGGACAATATCCAGACTCAGGGCTGACAAGTGGTGAGTAACATTCACGCCACACAAGTGCCAGGCAATGACCATCTCCAACAAGAGGGAATCTAACCGTTGCCCCCTTGATGTTCAATGGCATTACCATCACTGAATCCCCCACTATCTACATCATGGGGGTTACCATTGACCAGAAACTGAACTGGGACCCAGACAGATAAATACTGTGGCTACAAGAGCAGGTCAGAGGCTGGGAATCCTGCGGAGAGTAACTCACCTCCTGACTCCCCCCCACAAAGCCTGTCCACCATCTACAAGGCACAAGTCAGGAGTACAATGGGACACTTCTAACTTGCCTGGGTTGCAGCTCCCACAACACTCGAGAAGCTTGACACCGTCCAGGACAAAGCAGCCCCCCCCCCCCCACCCCCGCTCGATCGGCACCCCATCCACAAACATTCACTCCCTCCACCCACCGACGCACAGTGGCAGCAGCGTGTGTACCATCTACAAGACGCACTGCAGCAACTCGCCAAGGCTCCTTCGACAGCGCCTCCCAAACCCACGACCCGCTCCCATCTAGAAGGGCGAGGGCAGCAGACACATGGGGGACACCCGCCGCCTGGAAGTTCCCCTCCGAGACACTCACCATCCCGACTTGGGAATATATCGGCCGTTCCTTCACTGTCGCTGGGTCAAAATCCTGGAACTCCCTCCCTAACAGGGCCGTGGGTGTACCTACACCACACGGGGACAAAATCCTGGAACTCCCTCCCTAACAGCGCCGTGGGTGTACCTACACCACACAGGGACAAAATCCTGGAACTCCCTCCCTAACTGCACGGTGGGTGTACCTACACCACACAGACAATATCCTGGAACTCCCTCCCTAACAGCACCGTGGGTGTACCTACACCACACGGACAAAATCCTGGAACTCTCTCCCTAACAGCGCAGTGGGTGTACCTACACCACACGGGACAAAATCCTGGAGCTCCATCCCTAACAGCGCCATGGGTGTACCTACACCACACGGACAATATCCTGGAACTCCCTCCCTAACAGCACCGTGGGTGTACCTACACCACACGGACAAAATCCTGGAACTCTCTCCCTAACAGCGCTGTGGGTGTACCTACACCACACGGACAAAATCCTGGAACTCCCTCACTAACAGCACTGTGGGTGTACCTACACCACATGGGACAAAATCCTGGAACTCCCTCCCTAACAGCGCCGTGAGTGTACCTACACCACATGGACAAAATCCTGGAACTCTCTCCCTAACAGCGCCGTGGGTGTACCTACACCACACGGACAAAATCCTGGAACTCTCTCCCTAACAGCGCCGTGGGTGTACCTACACCACACGGACAAAATCCTGGAACTCTCTCCCTAACAGCGCCGTGGGTGTACCTACACCACATGGACAAAATCCTGGAACTCCCTCCCTAACAGTGCAGTGGGTGTACCTACACCACACGGACAAAATCCTGGAACTCCCTCCCTAACAGCGCCGTGGGTGTACCTACACCACACGGGACAAAATCCTGGAACTCCCTCCCTAACAGCGCCGTGGGTGTACCTACACCACACGGACAAAATCCTGGAACTCCCTTCCTAACAGCGCCGTGGGTGTACCTACACCACACGGACAAAATCCTGGAACTCCCTCCCTAACAGCGCCGTGGGTGTACCTACACAACAGGGACAAAATCCTGGAACTCTCTCCCTAACAGCGCCGTGGGTGTACCTACACCACACGGACAAAATCCTGGAACTCCCTTCCTAACAGCGCCGTGGGTGTACCTACACCACACGGACAAAATCCTGGAACTCCCTCCCTAACAGCGCCGTGGGTGTACCTACACCACACGGGACAAAATCCTGGAACTCCCTCCCTAACAGCGCTGTGGGTGTACCTACACCACACGGACAGAATCCTGGAACTCCCTCCCTAACAGCGCCGTGGGAGTACCTACACCACAGGGACAAAATCCTGGAACTCCCTCCCTAACAGCGCCGTGGGTGTACCTACACCACACAGACAAAATCCTGGAACTCCCTCCCTAACAGCGCCGTGGGTGTACCTACACCACACGAGACAAAATCCTGGAACTCCCTCCCTAACAGCGCCGTGGGTGTACCTACACCACACGGGACAAAATCCTGGAACTCCCTCCCTAACAGCGCCGTGGGTGTACCTACACCACACGGGACAAAATCCTGGAACTCCCTCCCTAACAGCGCCGTGGGTGTACCTACCCCACACGGGACAAAATCCTGGAACTCTCTCCCTAACTGCGCCGTGGGTGTACCTACACCACACGGACAAAATCCTGGAACTCCCTCCCTAACAGCGCTGTGGGTGTACTTACACCACACGGACAAAATCCTGGAACTCCCATGCTAACATCGCCATGGGTGTACCTACACCACGCGGACAAAATCCTGGAACTCCCTCCCTAACAGTGCTGTGGGTGTACCTACACCACACGAGACAAAATCCTGGAACTCCCTCCCTCACAGCGCTGTGGGTGTACCTACACCACACGAGACAAAATCCTGGAACTCCCTCCCTAACAGCGCCGTGGGTGTACCTACACCACACAGGACAAAATCCTGGAACTCCCTCCCTAACAGTGCTGTGGGTGTACCTACACCACACGGACAAAATCCTGGAACTCCCTCCCTATCAGCGCCGTGGGTGTACCTACACCACACGGGACAAAATCCTGGAACTCCCTCCCTAACAGCGCCGTGGGTGTACCTACACCACACGGACAAAATCCTGGAACTCCCTCGCTAACAGCGCTGTGGGTGTACCTACAGCACATGGGAGTGCCGTGGTTCAAGGAGGCATCTCACCCCCACCTTCTCAAGGGGGCAATTAGGGCTGGGTAATAAATGCTGGGCCCGGCCAGTGAAGACCACATCCTGCGAATGAATCTTGAGTCAAAGTCCCGGCCTCCGCTGCTCTCCGAGGGGGTGGGGGGGGAGAGAGTTCCAAAGGCTGACCATCCTCCTCACTTCTGTCTTCAATGGGAGGCCACTCATTCTGAAACTGTGCCCCCTCCCCCACCATCCCCCCCCGTTCTAGATTCTCCCCCACCAGGGGGAAAAATTCTCTCCGCATCCACCCTGTCAATACCACCCCCTTCCCTCAGAATCTTACGTGTTTCTATAAGATGCCCTCTCAATCTTCTAAACTCCAATGTGTACCGGGCCCAACCTGCTCTGCCTCTCCTCATACCACAAACCAGCCCTTCATCCCAGGAATCAGCCTTCCAACCCGCGTGCATCCCTCCTTCAATAAGGAGACCGAAACTCTGCGTAGTACTATGGCTGCAGAAACACCAACCATTGTGACCCATCCCAGCTTTTATGCTCCATTGTGGTCGAGTTCCACACTCCATTTGCCTTCCCGGTGACTTGTTGCACCCTGCGCACCAACAATCAGGTTGGCGTCGAGGGTAACGTCACCGGACTGGTAATCCAGAGGCGCCGGCCAATGCTCTGGGGGACCCCAGTTCGAATCCTGCTGTCGGATTTAGCATCCGTTACCTGAAAAGCCAGTCTCGGTCAAAGTGGCCACGAACCCATTGCCAATTGTGGTTAAAAACCCCATCTGGTTCACTCATGCCCCTTCGGGGAAGGAAATTGGCCATCCTTGCCCGCTTCTGGCCTACACGTGACTCCAGACCCCACGGCGACGTGGTTGACTCTTAACTGCTCCCCTGAAATGATCTAGCAAGGCTACCCTGTTGTACCGAACCATTACAAAATCACCAAACCGAACGGACTGAAAACGGACGCACCACCCGGGGTCAGATTAGGCACTGGAAATGACAACAGCAAACTCAGCCCTGTCTACCCCGCAAAGCCCTCCTGACTAACATCTAGGGGCTGGTGCCAACATTGGGTGAGCCGTCTCACCGACTAGCCAAGCAAGAGCCCGACATAGTCATCCTCACGGAATCATACCTTCTAGCCAGTGTCCCAGGGATCACCATCACCACCCCTGGGTATGTCCTGTCCCTCATACCTTATAGCCAGTGTCCCAGGGATCACCATCACCACCCCTGGGTGTGTCCTGTCCCTCATACCTTATAGCCAGTGTCCAAGGGGTCACCATCACCACCCCTGGGTGTGTCCTGTCCCTCATACCTTATAGCCAGTGTCCCAGGGATCACCATCACCACCCCTGGGTATGTCCTGTCCCTCATACCTTATAGCCAGTGTCCCAGGGATCACCATCACCACCCCTGGGTGTGTCCTGTCCCTCATACCTTATAGCCAGTGTCCCAGGGGTCACCATCACCACCCCTGGGTGTGTCCTGTCCCTCATATCTTATAGCCAGTGTCCCAGGGGTCACCATCGCCACCCCTGGGTATGTCCTGTCCCACCAGCAGGGCAGACCCAGCACAGGTGGGGGCAACAGTGGTACACAGTCGGGAGGGAGTTGCCCCGGAGGGTCCTCAACATCGACTCCGGACCCTCACGAAGTCTCGCGGCATCAGGTCAAACGTAGGCAAGGAGACCTCCAGCTGGGTACCGCCTCCCGCCCTCCCTCAGCTGGTGAATCGGCGCTTCCTCCATGCGGAACGTCACTCGGAGGGAGCACTGAGGGGTGGCGAGGGCGCAGAATGTACTCCGGGTGAGGGGGGGTGGGGGGGGGGGGACTTCAATGTCCCACCACCGAGAGAGGCTCGGTAGCGCCGCCACTGACCGAGCTGGCCAAGTCCTGAAGGACAATAGCTGCCAGACCGGGTCTGCGGCAAGTAATGAGGGAACCTACAAGAGGGGGACAAACATACCTGACCTTCATCCTCACCAACCTGCCTGCCGCAGATGCATCTGCCCCATGACAGTATTGGCAGGAGTGACCATCGCACGGTCCTTGTGGAGACAAAGCCCCACCTTCACATTGAGGAGACCCTCCATCGTGTTGTGTGGCGCTACCACCGTGTTAAATAGGATAGATTTCGGACAGATCTAGCAACTCGAGACTGGGCATCCGTGAGGCGATGCGGGCCATCAGCAGCAGCAGAATTGTACTCGAACACAACCTGTAACCTCAAGGCCCGACATATACCCCCACTCTAACATTACCGGCAAGGATCAGCCCTGGTTCAATGAAGGGTGCAGGAGGACATGCCAGGAGCAGCTCCAGGCGGACCTGAAAATGTGGTGTCCAACCCTGGTGAAGCTACAACCCAGGACTACTGGCGTGCCTAACAGCGTAAGCAGCAAGTGATAGATAGAGCTAAGCGATCCCGTAACCAGCGGATCAGATCTAAGCTCTGCAATCCTGTCACATCCCGTCGTGAACGGTGCTGGACAATCGAACAACTCACTGGAGGAGCAGGCTCCTCAAATATCCCCCATCCTCAATGATGGGGGAGCCCAGCACATCGGCGTAGAAGACAAGGCTGAAGGATTCGCTACGATCTTCAGCCAGAAGTACCGAGTGGATGATCCATCTTGGCCTCCTCCGGAGGTCCCCAGCCTCACAGGTGGCGGTCTCCAGCCGATTCGATTCACTCCACGTGATATCAAGAAACGGCTGAAGGCACTGGACACGGCAAAGGCTGTGGGCCCTGACAATATTCCGGCAATAGTACCGAAGGCTCGTACTCCAGAACTTGCCGCGTCCCTCGCCAAGCTGTTCCAGTCCCAGCTACAACGCTGACATCTACCCGGCTATGTGGGAAACTGCCCAGGTATGTCCCGTACACACAAAGCAGGACAAATCCAACCCGGACAATCACCGCCCCATCAGTCTACACTCGATCATCAGTAGAGTAATGGAAGGGGTCATCAATACTGTTAACAAGAGACACTTGCGTAGCAGTAACCTGCTCCCTGATGCCCAGTTTGGGTTCCGCCAGGGTCACTCAGCTCCCGACCTCATTACAGCCCTGGTTCAAACATGGACAGAAGAGCTGAGCTCCCGAGGGGAGGGGAGACGGACTGCCCTCGACATCGAGGCAGCATTCGACCGGGTGTGGCATCAAGGAGCCCCGGCAAGACTGGAGTCGATGGAAATCGGTGGGGGGGTGCGGGGGAGACTCTCCCGCTGGTCGGAGTCTCACCCAGCGCAAAGGGAGATGGTTGTGGGTGTCGGAGGTCAGTCATCTCAGCTCCAGGACATCACTGCAGGAGTCCCTCAGGGTTAGTGTCCCAGGCCCCAACCACCTTCAGCTGCTTCCTCGATGACCTTCCTCCCATCGTAAGGTCAGGAGTTGGGGGTGCTCGCTGATGGTTGCACAACGTTCAGCTCCATTCCCGACTCCTCAGATACTGAAGCAGCCCCGCGTCCAAATGCAGTGAGACCTGGCCAATATCCAGGCTCAGGGCTGACAAGTGGTGAGTAACGTTCACACCCACACAAGTAGCAGGCAATGACCATCTCCAACAAGAGAGAATCCAACCATCGCCCACCTTGATGTTCAATGGCATCACCATCACTGAATCCCCCACTATCTACATCCTGGGGGGGGGGGGGGGGGGTTACCGTTGACCAGAAACTGAATTGGAACAACCATTCGAGAGAATCTAACCATCTCCCCTTGATGTTCAATGGTATTCCCATCACTGAATCCCCCACTATCTACATCCTGGGGGTTACCGTTGACCAGAAACTGAATTGGAACAACCATTCGAGAGAATCTAACCATCTCCCCTTGATGTTCAATGGTATTCCCATCACTGAATCCCCCACTATCTACATCCTAGGGGTCACCATTGCCCAGAAACTGAACTGGGACCCAGACAGATAAATACTGTGGCTACAAGAGCAGGTCAGAGGCTGGGAATCCTGCGGAGAGTAACTCACCTCCTGACACCCCCCCACCACAAAGCCTGTCCACCATCTACAAGGCACCAGTCAGGACTATGATGGAATACTCCCCACTTGCCTGGATGAGTTGCAGCTCCCACAACACTCGAGAAGCTCGACACCGTCCAGGACAAAGCAGCCCCCCCTCCCCCCGCTCGATCGGCACCCCAACCACAAACATTCACTCCCTCCACCCACCGACGCACAGTGGCAGCAGCGTGTGTACCATCTACAAGATGCACTGCAGCAACTCGCCAAGGCTCCTTCGACAGCACCGCCCAAACCCACCACCCGCTCCCATCTAGAGGGACGAGGGCAGCAGACACATGGGGAACACCCACCGCCTGGAAGTTCCCCTCCGAGCCCCTCACCATCCCGATTTGGGAATATATCGGCCGTTCCTTCACTGTCACTGGGACAAAATCCTGGAACTCCCTCCCTAACAGCGCCGTGGGTGTACCTACACCACACAGACAAAATCCTGGAACTCCTTCCCTAACAGCACTGTGGGTGTACCTACACCACACGGACAATTGCCTGGAACTCCCTCCCTAACAGCGCCGTGGGTGTACCTACACCACACGGACAAAATCCTGGAACTGCTTCCCTAACAGCGCCGTGGGTGTACCTACACCACACAGACAAAATCCTGGAACTCCTTCCCTAACAGCACTGTGGGTGTACCTACACCACACGGACAAAATCCTGGAACTCCCTCCCTAACAGCGCTGTGGGTGTACCTACACCACACGGACAAAATCCTGGAACTCCCTCCCTAACAGCGCCGTGGGTGTACCTACACCACACGGGACAAAATCCTGGAACTCCCTCCATAACTGCGCTGTGGGTGTACCTACACCACACGGGACAAAATCCTGGAACTCCCTCCCTAACAGCGCCGTGGGTGTACCTACACCACAGGGACAATTGCCTGGAACTCCCTCCCTAACAGCGCCGTGGGTGTACCTACACCACACGGGACAAAATCCTGGAAATCCCTCCCTAACAGCGCCATGGGTGTACCTACACCACACGGACAGAATTCTGGAACTCCCTCCCTAACAGCGCCGTGGGTGTACCTACACCACGCGGACAAAATCCTGGAACTCCCTCCCTAACAGCACCGTGTGTGTACCTACACCACACGGACAAAATCCTGGAACTCCCTCCCTAACAGCGCTGTGGGTGTACCTACACCACACGGACAAAATCCTGGAACTCCCTCCCTAACAGCGCTGTGGGTGTACCTACACCACACGGACAAAATCCTGGAACTCCCTCCCTAACAGCGCCGTGGGTGTACCTACACCACACGGACAAAATCCTGGAACTCCCTCCCTAACAGCGCCGTGGGTGTACCTACACCACACGGACAAAATCCTGGAACTCCCTCCCTAACAGCGCCGTGGGTGTACCTACACCACACGGACAAAATCCTGGAACTCCCTCCCTAACAGCGCCGTGGGTGTACCTACACCACACGGACAAAATCCTGGAACTCCCTCCCTAACAGCGCTGTGAGTGTACCTACATCACACGGGACAAAATCCTGGAACTCCCTCCCTAACAGCGCTGTGGGTGTACCTACATCACACGGGACAAAATCCTGGAACTCCCTCCCTAACAGCGCTGTGAGTGTACCTACACCACACGGGACAAAATCCTGGAACTCCCTCCCTAACAGCGCTGTGAGTGTACCTACACCACACGGACAAAATCCTGGAACTCCCTCCCTAACAGCGCCGTGGGTGTACCTACACCACACGGGACAAAATCCTGGAACTCCCTCCCTAACAGCGCCGTGGGAGTACCTACACCACACGGGACATAATCCTGGAACTCCCTCCCTAACAGCACCGTGGGTGTACCTACACCACAAGGGACAAAATCCTGGAACTCCCTCCCTAACAGCGCCGTGGGTGTACCTACATCACACGGGACAAAATCCTGGAACTCCCTCCCTAACAGCGCCGTGGGTGTACCTACATCACACGGGACAAAATCCTGGAACTCCCTCCCTAACAGTGCCGTGGGTGTACCTACACCACACGGGGACAAAATCCTGGAACTCCCTCCCTAACAGCGCAGTGGGTGTACCTACACCACACGGACAAAATCCTGGAACTCCCTCCCTAACAGCGCCGTGGGTGTACCTACACCACACGGACAAAATCCTGGAACTCCCTCCCTAACAGCGCTGTGGGTGTACCTATGCCACACGGACAAAATCCTGGAACTCCCTCCCTAACAGCGCTGTGGGAGTACCTACACCACAGGGACAAAATCCTGGAACTCCCTCCCTAACAGCGCTGTGGGTGTACCTACAACACAGGGACTGCAGTGGCTCAAGAAGGCAGCTCAAGGGTGGCAATTGGGGATGGGCAATAAGTGCTGTCCACTGACCCCTGGGTTAGGGAGGGAGGTGAATCAGTCCGGGTTCCTGCTCCCGATCCCTGTCCACTGACCCCTGGGTTAGGGAGGGAAGGGGTGAATCAGCCCGGGTTCCTGCTCCCGATCCCTGTCCACTGACCCCTGGGTTAGGGAGGGGTGTGAATCAGCCCGGGTTCCTGCTCCTGTTCCCTGTCCACTGACCCCTGGGTTAGGGAGGGGGGGTGAATCAGCCCGGGTTCCTGCTCCCCATCCCTGTCCACTGACCCCTGGGTTAGGGAGGGGGGGTGAATCAGCCCGGGTTCCTGCTCCTGATCCCTGTCCACTGACCCCTGGGTTAGGGAGAGGGGTGAATCAGCCCGGGTTCCTGCTCCCCATCCCTGTCCACTGACCCCTGGGTTAGGGAGAGGGGGGTGAATCAGCCCGGGTTCCTGCTCCCGATCCCTGTCCACTGACCCCTGGGTTAGGGAGAGGGGTGAATCAGCCCGGGTTCCTGCTCCCCATCCCTGTCCACTGACCCCTGGGTTAGGGAGGGGGGTGTGAATCAGCCCGGGTTCCTGCTCCCGATCCCTGTCCACTGACCCCTGGGTTAGGGAGGGGGGTGAATCAGCCCGGGTTCCTGCTCCCCATCCCTGTCCACTGACCCCTGGGTTAGGGAGGGGGGTGAATCAGCCCGGGTTCCTGCTCCCCATCCCTGTCCACTGACCCCTGGGTTAGGGAGGGGGGGTGAATCAGCCCGGGTTCCTGCTCCCCATCCCTGTCCACTGACCCCTGGGTTAGGGAGGAGGGGGGTGAATCAGCCCGGGTTCCTGCTCCCCATCCCTGTCCACTGACCCCTGGGTTAGGGAGGGGTGTGAATCAGCCCGGGTTCCTGCTCCCCATCCCTGTCCACTGACCCCTGGGTTAGGGAGGGGGGGGTGAATCAGCCCAGGTTCCTGCTCCCCATCCCTGTCCACTGACCCCTGGGTTGGGGAGGTGGGGGGTGAATCAGCCCGGGTTCCTGCTCCCGATCCCTGTCCACTGACCCCTGGGTTAGGGAGGGGGGTGAATCAGCCCGGGTTCCTGCTCCCGATCCCTGTCCACTGACCCCTGGGTTAGGGAGGGGGGGTGAATCAGCCCGGGTTC
>JANJGN010001901.1:0-100475 GCA_026770705.1 Isurus oxyrinchus
CAACCTCAACATTGAAAAACACCAACAAATTCAACAACAACCTCAACATTGAAAAACACCAACATACCTCAACATTGAAAAACACCAGCAAATTCAACAACAACTTCAACATTGAAAAACACCAACAAATTCAACAACAACCTCGAAATTGAAAAACACCAACAAATACAACAACAACCTCAACATTGAAAAACAACAAAAACCTCAACATTGAAAAACACCAACAAATTCAACAACAACCTCAACAGTGAAAAACAACAACCTCAACATTGCAAAACACCAGCAAATTCAACAACAACCTCAACATTTAAAAACACCAACAAATTCAACAACAACCTCAACACTGAAAAACAACAACAATCTCAACATTGAAAAACACCAACAAATTCAACATCAACCTCAACATTGAAAAACAACAACAACCTCAACATTGAAAAACACCAACGAATTCAACAACAACCTCGAAATTGAAAAACACCAACTAATACAACAACAACCTCAACATTGAAAAACACCAACAAATTCAACAACAACCACAACATTGAAAAACACCAACAAATTCAACAACAACCTCAGCATTGAAAAACAACAACAACCTCAACATTGAAAAACACCAACAAATTCAACAACAACCTCAACATTGAAAAACAACAACAACCTCAACATTGAAAAACACCAACAAATTCAACAACAACTTCAACATTGAAAAACACCAACAAATTCAACAACAACCTCGAAATTGAAAAACACCAACAAATTCAACAACAACCTCAACATTGAAAAACAACAACAACCTCAACATTGAAAAGCACCACAAATTCAACAACAACCTCAAAATTGAAAAACAACAGCAACCTCAACTTTGAAAAACACCAACAAATTCAACAACAACCTCAACATTGAAAAACAACAACAAACTAAACATTGAAAAACACCAACAAATTCAACAACAACCTCAACATTGAAAAACAACAACAAATTCAACAACAACCTCAACATTGAAAAACACCAACAAATTCAACAACAACCTCAACATTGAAAAACACTAACAAATACAACAACAACCTCGAAATTGAAAAACACCAACAAATTCAACGACAAACTCAACGTTGAAAAACACCAACAAATTACAAAAACAACCTCACATTGAAAAACAACAACAACCTCAACATTGAAAAACACCAACAAATTCAACAACAACCTCAACATTGAAAAACAACAACAAACTCAACATTGAAAAACACCAACAAATTGAACAACAACCTCAACATTGAAAAACAACAACAACCTCAACATTGAAAAACACCAACAAATTCAACAACAACCTCAACATTGAAAAACACCAACAAATTCAACAACAACCTCAACATTGAAAAACAACAACAACCTAAACATTGAAAAACACCAACAAATTCAACAACAACCTCAACATTGAAAAACAACAACAACCTCAACATTGAAAAACACCAACAAATTCAACAACAACCTCAACATTGAAAAACACCAACAAATTCAACAACAACCTCAGCATTGAAAAACAACAACAACCTCAACATTGAAAAACACCAGCAAATTCAACAACAACCTCAACATTGAAAAACAACAACAACCTCAACATTGAAAAACACCAACAAATTCAACAACAACTTCAACATTGAAAAACACCAACAAATTCAACAACAACCTCGAAATTGAAATCACCAACAAATACAACAACAACCTCTACATTGAAAAACAACAACAACCTCAACATTGAAAAACACCAACAAATTCAACAACAACCTCAACATTGAAAAACAACAACAACCTCAACATTGCAAAACACCAGCAAATTCAACAACAACCTCAACATTTAAAAACACCAACAAATTCAACAACAACCTCAACATTGAAAAACAACAACAATCACAACATTGAAAAACACCAACAAATTCAACAACAACCTCAACATTGAAAAACAACAACAACCTCAACATTGAAAAACACCAACAAATTCAACAACAACCTCGACATTGAAAAACACCCTCAAATGCAAAATCAACCTCAACATTGAAAAACACCAACAACCTCAAAATTGAAAAAACATCAACAAATTCAACAACAACCTCAACATTTAAAAACAACAACAACCTCAACATTGAAAAACACCAACAAATTCAACAAAAATCTCAACATTGAAAAACACCAACAAATTCAACAACAACCTCAACATTGAAAAACACCAACAAACTCAACAACAACCTCAACATTGAAAAACAACAACAACCTAAACATTGAAAAACACCAACAAATTCAACAACAACCTCAACATTGAAAAACAACAACAACCTCAACATTGAAAAACACCAACAAATTCAACAACAACCTCAACATTGAAAAACACCAACAAATTCAACAACAACCTCAGCATTGAAAAACAACAACAACCTCAACATTGAAAAACACCAACAAATTCAACAACAACCTCAACATTGAAAAACACCAACATACCTCAACATTGAAAAACACCAGCAAATTCAACAACAACTTCAACATTGAAAAACACCAACAAATTCAACAACAACCTCGAAATTGAAAAACACCAACAAATACAACAACAACCTCAACATTGAAAAACAACAAAAACCTCAACATTGAAAAACACCAACAAATTCAACAACAACCTCAACAGTGAAAAACAACAACCTCAACATTGCAAAACACCAGCAAATTCAACAACAACCTCAACATTTAAAAACACCAACAAATTCAACAACAACCTCAACATTGAAAAACAACAACAATCTCAACATTGAAAAACACCAACAAATTCAACATCAACCTCAACATTGAAAAACAACAACAACCTCAACATTGAAAAACACCAACGAATTCAACAACAACCTCGAAATTGAAAAACACCAACAAATACAACAACAACCTCAACATTGAAAAACACCAACAAATTCAACAACAACCACAACATTGAAAAACACCAACAAATTCAACAACAACCTCAGCATTGAAAAACAACAACAACCTCAACATTGAAAAACACCAACAAATTCAACAACAACCTCAACATTGAAAAACAACAACAACCTCAACATTGAAAAACACCAACAAATTCAACAACAACTTCAACATTGAAAAACACCAACAAATTCAACAACAACCTCGAAATTGAAAAACACCAACAAATTCAACAACAACCTCAACATTGAAAAACAACAACAACCTCAACATTGAAAAGCACCAACAAATTCAACAACAACCTCAAAATTGAAAAACAACAGCAACCTCAACTTTGAAAAACACCAACAAATTCAACAACAACCTCAACATTGAAAAACAACAACAAACTAAACATTGAAAAACACCAACAAATTCAACAACAACCTCAACATTGAAAAACAACAACAACCTCAACATTGAAAAACACCAACAAATTCAACAACAACCTCAACATTGAAAAACACCAACAAATTCAACAACAACCTCAACATTGAAAAACAACAACAACCTAAACATTGAAAAACACCAACAAATTCAACAACAACCTCAACATTGAAAAACAACAACAACCTCAACATTGAAAAACACCAACAAATTCAACAACAACCTCAACATTGAAAAACACCAACAAATTCAACAACAACCTCAGCATTGAAAAACAACAACAACCTCAACATTGAAAAACACCAGCAAATTCAACAACAACCTCAACATTGAAAAACAACAACAACCTCAACATTGAAAAACACCAACAAATTCAACAACAACTTCAACATTGAAAAACACCAACAAATTCAACAACAACCTCGAAATTGAAATCACCAACAAATACAACAACAACCTCTACATTGAAAAACAACAACAACCTCAACATTGAAAAACACCAACAAATTCAACAACAACCTCAACATTGAAAAACAACAACAACCTCAACATTGCAAAACACCAGCAAATTCAACAACAACCTCAACATTTAAAAACACCAACAAATTCAACAACAACCTCAACATTGAAAAACAACAACAATCACAACATTGAAAAACACCAACAAATTCAACAACAACCTCAACATTGAAAAACAACAACAACCTCAACATTGAAAAACACCAACAAATTCAACAACAACCTCGACATTGAAAAACACCCTCAAATGCAAAATCAACTTCAACATTGAAAAACACCAACAACCTCAAAATTGAAAAAACACCAACAAATTCAACAACAACCTCAACATTTAAAAACAACAACAACCTCAACATTGAAAAACACCAACAAATTCAACAAAAATCTCAACATTGAAAAACACCAACAAATTCAACAACAACCTCAACATTGAAAAACACCAACAAACTCAACAACAACTTCAACATTGAAAAATAACAACAACCTCAACATTGAAAAACACCAGCAAATTCAACAACAACCTCAACATTGAAAAACACCAACAAATTCAACAACAACCTCAACATTGAAAAACAACAACAAATTCAACAACAACCTCAACATTGAAAAACAACAACAAACTAAACATTGAAAAACACCAACAAATTCAACAACAACCTCAACTTTGAAAAACAACAACAACCTCAACATTGAAAAACTCCAACAAATTCAACAACAACCTCAACATTGAAAAACACCAACAATTTCAACAACAACCTCAGCATTGAAAAACAACAACAACTTCAACATTGAAAAACACCAACAAATTCAACAACAACCTCAACATTGAAAAACAACAACAACCTCAACATTGAAAAACACCAGCAAATTCAACAACAACTTCAACATTGAAAAACACCAACAAATTCAACAACAACCTCGAAATTGAAAAACACCAACAAATACAACAACAACCTCAACAGTGAAAAACAACAAAAACCTCAACATTGAAAAACACCAACAAATTCAACAACAACCTCAACAGTGAAAAACAACAACAACCTCAACATTACAAAACACCAGCAAATTCAACAACAACCTCAACATTTAAAAACACCAACAAATTCAACAACAACCTCAACATTGAAAAACAACAACAATCTCAACATTGAAAAACACCAACAAATGCAACATCAACCTCAACATTGAAAAACAACAACAACCTCAACATTGAAAAACACCAACAAATTCAACAACAACCTCGAAATTGAAAAACACCAACAAATACAACAACAACCTCAACATTGAAAAACACCAACAAATTCAACAACAACCTCAACATTGAAAAACACCTACAAATTCAACAACAACCTCAGCATTGAAAAACAACAACAACCTCAACATTGAAAAACACCAACAAATTCAACAACAACCTCAACATTGAAAAACAACAACAACCTCAACATTGAAAAACACCAACAAATTCAACAACAACTTCAACATTGAAAAACACCAACAAATTCAACAACAACCTCGAAATTGAAAAACACCAACAAATTCAACAACAACCTCAACATTGAAAAACAACAACAACCTCAACATTGAAAAACACCAACAAATTCAACAACAACCTCAAAATTGAAAAACAACAGCAACCTCAACACTGAAAAACATCAACAAATTCAACAACAATCTCAACATTGAAAAACACCAACAAATTCAACAACAACCTCAACATTGAAAAACAACAACAACCTAAACATTGAAAAACACCAACAAATTCAACAACAACCTCAACATTGAAAAACAACAACAACCTCAACATTGAAAAACACCAAAAAATTCAACAACAACCTCAACATTGAAAAACACCAACAAATTCAACAACAACCTCAGCATTGAAAAACAACAACAACCTCAACATTGAAAAACACCAGCAAATTCAACAACAACCTCAACATTGAAAAACAACAACAACCTCAACATTGAAAAACACCAACAAATTCAACAACAACTTCAACATTGAAAAACACCAACAAATTGAACAACAACCTCGAACATTGAAAAGCACCAACAAATACAACAACAACCTCTACATTGAAAAACAACAACAACCTCAACATTGAAAAACACCAACAAATTCAACAACAACCTCAACATTGAAAAACAACAACAACCTCAACATTGCAAAACACCAGCAAATTCAACAACAACCTCAACATTTAAAAACACCAACAAATTCAACAACAACCTCAACATTGAAAAACAACAACAATCACAACATTGAAAAACACCAACAAATTCAACAACAACCTCAACATTGAAAAACAACAACAACCTCAACATTGAAAAACACCAACAAATTCAACAACAACCTCGACATTGAAAAACACCCTCAAATTCAAAATCAACCTCAACATTGAAAAACACCAACAACCTCAAAATTGAAAAAACACCAACAAATTCAACAACAACCTCAACATTTAAAAACAACAACAACCTCAACAGTGAAATCAACAGCAAATTCAACAACAACCTCAACATTGAAAAACACCAACAAATTCAACAACAACCTCAACATTGAAAAATAACAACAACCTCAACATTGAAAAACACCAGCAAATTCAACAACAACCTCAACATTGAAAAACACCAACAAATTCAACAACAACCTCAACATTGAAAAACACCAACAAATTCAACAACAACCTCAACATTGAAAAACAACAACAACCTAAACATTGAAAAACACCAACAAATTCAACAACAACCTCAACATTGAAAAACAACAACAACCTCAACATTGAAAAACACCAACAAATTCAACAACAACCTCAACATTGAAAAACACCAACAAATTCAACAACAACCACAGCATTGAAAAACAACAACAACCTCAACATTGAAAAACACCAACAAATTCAACAACAACCTCAACATTGAAAAACAACAACAACCTCAACATTGAAAAACACCAGCAAATTCAACAACAACTTCAACATTGAAAAACAACAAAAACCTCAACATTGAAAAACACCAACAAATTCAACAACAACCTCGAAATTGAAAAACACCAACAAATACAACAACAACCTCAACATTGAAAAACAACAAAAACCTCAACATTGAAAAACACCAACAAATTCAACAACAACCTCAACAGTGAAAAACAACAACAACCTCAACATTGCAAAACACCAGCAAATTCAACAACAACCTCAACATTTAAAAACACCAACAAATTCAACAACAACCTCAACATGAAAAACAACAACAATCTCAACATTGAAAAACACCAACAAATTCAACGACAACCTCAACATTGAAAAACAACAACAACCTCAACATTGAAAAACACCAACAAATTCAACAACAACCTCGACATTGAAAAACACCCTCAAATTCAAAATCAACCTCAACATTGAACAACACCAACAACCTCAAAATTGAAAAAACACCAACAAATTCAACAACAACCTCAACATTTAAAAACAACAACAACCTCAACATTGAAAAACACCAACAAAATCAACAACAACCTCAACATTGAAAAACACCAACAAATTCAACAACAACCTCAACATTGAAAAACACCAACAAATTCAACAACAACCTCAACATTGAAAAACACCAACAAATTCAACAACAACCTCAACATTGAAAAACACCAACAAACTCAACATTGAAAAACACCAACAAATTCAACAACAACCTCAACATTGAAAAACAACAACAACCTCAACATTGAAAAACACCAACAAATTCAACAACAACCTCAACATTGAAAAACACCAACAAATTCAAAAACAACCTCAACATTGAAATCAACAACAAATTCAACAACAACCTCAACATTGAAAAACACCAACAAATTCAACAACAACCTCAACATTGAAAAATAACAACAACCTCAACATTGAAAAACACCAGCAAATTCAACAACAACCTCAACATTGAAAAACACCAACAAATTCAACAACAACCTCAACATTGAAAAACACCAACAAATTCAACAACAACCTCAACATTGAAAAACACCAACATACCTCAACATTGAAAAACACCAGCAAATTCAACAACAACTTCAACATTGAAAAACACCAACAAATTCAACAACAACCTCGAAATTGAAAAACACCAACAAATACAACAACAACCTCAACATTGAAAAACAACAAAAACCTCAACATTGAAAAACACCAACAAATTCAACAACAACCTCAACAGTGAAAAACAACAACCTCAACATTGCAAAACACCAGCAAATTCAACAACAACCTCAACATTTAAAAACACCAACAAATTCAACAACAACCTCAACATTGAAAAACAACAACAATCTCAACATTGAAAAACACCAACAAATTCAACATCAACCTCAACATTGAAAAACAACAACAACCTCAACATTGAAAAACACCAACGAATTCAACAACAACCTCGAAATTGAAAAACACCAACAAATACAACAACAACCTCAACATTGAAAAACACCAACAAATTCAACAACAACCACAACATTGAAAAACACCAACAAATTCAACAACAACCTCAGCATTGAAAAACAACAACAACCTCAACATTGAAAAACACCAACAAATTCAACAACAACCTCAACATTGAAAAACAACAACAACCTCAACATTGAAAAACACCAACAAATTCAACAACAACCTCAACATTTAAAAACAACAACAACCTCAACAGTGAAATCAACAGCAAATTCAACAACAACCTCAACATTGAAAAACACCAACAAATTCAACAACAACCTCAACATTGAAAAATAACAACAACCTCAACATTGAAAAACACCAGCAAATTCAACAACAACCTCAACATTGAAAAACACCAACAAATTCAACAACAACCTCAACATTGAAAAACACCAACAAATTCAACAACAACCTCAACATTGAAAAACAACAACAACCTAAACATTGAAAAACACCAACAAATTCAACAACAACCTCAACATTGAAAAACAACAACAACCTCAACATTGAAAAACACCAACAAATTCAACAACAACCTCAACATTGAAAAACACCAACAAATTCAACAACAACCACAGCATTGAAAAACAACAACAACCTCAACATTGAAAAACACCAACAAATTCAACAACAACCTCAACATTGAAAAACAACAACAACCTCAACATTGAAAAACACCAGCAAATTCAACAACAACTTCAACATTGAAAAACACCAACAAATTCAACAACAACCTCGAAATTGAAAAACACCAACAAATACAACAACAACCTGAACATTGAAAAACAACAAAAACCTCAACATTGAAAAACACCAACAAATTCAACAACAACCTCAACAGTGAAAAACAACAACAACCTCAACATTGCAAAACACCAGCAAATTCAACAACAACCTCAACATTTAAAAACACCAACAAATTCAACAACAACCTCAACATGAAAAACAACAACAATCTCAACATTGAAAAACACCAACAAATTCAACGACAACCTCAACATTGAAAAACAACAACAACCTCAACATTGAAAAACACCAACAAATTCAACAACAACCTCGACATTGAAAAACACCCTCAAATTCAAAATCAACCTCAACATTGAACAACACCAACAACCTCAAAATTGAAAAAACACCAACAAATTCAACAACAACCTCAACATTTAAAAACAACAACAACCTCAACATTGAAAAACACCAACAAAATCAACAACAACCTCAACATTGAAAAACACCAACAAATTCAACAACAAACTCAACATTGAAAAACACCAACAAATTCAACAACAACCTCAACATTGAAAAACACCAACAAATTCAACAACAACCTCAACATTGAAAAACAACAACAAACTCAACATTGAAAAACACCAACAAATTCAACAACAACCTCAACATTGAAAAACAACAACAACCTCAACATGGAAAAACACCAACAAATTCAACAACAACCTCAACATTGAAAAACACCAACAAATTCAAAAACAACCTCAACATTGAAATCAACAACAAATTCAACAACAACCTCAACATTGAAAAACACCAACAAATTCAACAACAACCTCAACATTGAAAAATAACAACAACCTCAACATTGAAAAACACCAGCAAATTCAACAACAACCTCAACATTGAAAAACACCAACAAATTCAACAACAACCTCAACATTGAAAAACACCAACAAATTCAACAACAACCTCAACATTGAAAAACACCAACATACCTCAACATTGAAAAACACCAGCAAATTCAACAACAACTTCAACATTGAAAAACACCAACAAATTCAACAACAACCTCGAAATTGAAAAACACCAACAAATACAACAACAACCTCAACATTGAAAAACAACAAAAACCTCAACATTGAAAAACACCAACAAATTCAACAACAACCTCAACAGTGAAAAACAACAACCTCAACATTGCAAAACACCAGCAAATTCAACAACAACCTCAACATTTAAAAACACCAACAAATTCAACAACAACCTCAACATTGAAAAACAACAACAATCTCAACATTGAAAAACACCAACAAATTCAACATCAACCTCAACATTGAAAAACAACAACAACCTCAACATTGAAAAACACCAACGAATTCAACAACAACCTCGAAATTGAAAAACACCAACAAATACAACAACAACCTCAACATTGAAAAACACCAACAAATTCAACAACAACCACAACATTGAAAAACACCAACAAATTCAACAACAACCTCAGCATTGAAAAACAACAACAACCTCAACATTGAAAAACACCAACAAATTCAACAACAACCTCAACATTGAAAAACAACAACAACCTCAACATTGAAAAACACCAACAAATTCAACAACAACTTCAACATTGAAAAACACCAACAAATTCAACAACAACCTCGAAATTGAAAAACACCAACAAATTCAACAACAACCTCAACATTGAAAAACAACAACAACCTCAACATTGAAAAGCACCAACAAATTCAACAACAACCTCAAAATTGAAAAACAACAGCAACCTCAACTTTGAAAAACACCAACAAATTCAACAACAACCTCAACATTGAAAAACAACAACAAACTAAACATTGAAAAACACCAACAAATTCAACAACAACCTCAACATTGAAAAACAACAACAAATTCAACAACAACCTCAACATTGAAAAACACCAACAAATTCAACAACAACCTCAACATTGAAAAACACTAACAAATACAACAACAACCTCGAAATTGAAAAACACCAACAAATTCAACGACAAACTCAACGTTGAAAAACACCAACAAATTCAAAAACAACCTCAACATTGAAAAACAACAACAACCTCAACATTGAAAAACACCAACAAATTCAACAACAACCTCAACATTGAAAAACAACAACAAACTCAACATTGAAAAACACCAACAAATTGAACAACAACCTCAACATTGAAAAACAACAACAACCTCAACATTGAAAAACACCAACAAATTCAACAACAACCTCAACATTGAAAAACACCAACAAATTCAACAACAACCTCAACATTGAAAAACAACAACAACCTAAACATTGAAAAACACCAACAAATTCAACAACAACCTCAACATTGAAAAACAACAACAACCTCAAGATTGAAAAACACCAACAAATTCAACAACAACCTCAACATTGAAAAACACCAACAAATTCAACAACAACCTCAGCATTGAAAAACAACAACAACCTCAACATTGAAAAACACCAGCAAATTCAACAACAACCTCAACATTGAAAAACAACAACAACCTCAACATTGAAAAACACCAACAAATTCAACAACAACTTCAACATTGAAAAACACCAACAAATTCAACAACAACCTCGAAATTGAAATCACCAACAAATACAACAACAACCTCTACATTGAAAAACAACAACAACCTCAACATTGAAAAACACCAACAAATTCAACAACAACCTCAACATTGAAAAACAACAACAACCTCAACATTGCAAAACACCAGCAAATTCAACAACAACCTCAACATTTAAAAACACCAACAAATTCAACAACAACCTCAACATTGAAAAACAACAACAATCACAACATTGAAAAACACCAACAAATTCAACAACAACCTCAACATTGAAAAACAACAACAACCTCAACATTGAAAAACACCAACAAATTCAACAACAACCTCGACATTGAAAAACACCCTCAAATGCAAAATCAACCTCAACATTGAAAAACACCAACAACCTCAAAATTGAAAAAACATCAACAAATTCAACAACAACCTCAACATTTAAAAACAACAACAACCTCAACATTGAAAAACACCAACAAATTCAACAAAAATCTCAACATTGAAAAACACCAACAAATTCAACAACAACCTCAACATTGAAAAACACCAACAAACTCAACAACAACCTCAACATTGAAAAACAACAACAACCTAAACATTGAAAAACACCAACAAATTCAACAACAACCTCAACATTGAAAAACAACAACAACCTCAACATTGAAAAACACCAACAAATTCAACAACAACCTCAACATTGAAAAACACCAACAAATTCAACAACAACCTCAGCATTGAAAAACGACAACAACCTCAACATTGAAAAACACCAACAAATTCAACAACAACCTCAACATTGAAAAACACCAACATACCTCAACATTGAAAAACACCAGCAAATTCAACAACAACTTCAACATTGAAAAACACCAACAAATTCAACAACAACCTCGAAATTGAAAAACACCAACAAATACAACAACAACCTCAACATTGAAAAACAACAAAAACCTCAACATTGAAAAACACCAACAAATTCAACAACAACCTCAACAGTGAAAAACAACAACCTCAACATTGCAAAACACCAGCAAATTCAACAACAACCTCAACATTTAAAAACACCAACAAATTCAACAACAACCTCAACATTGAAAAACAACAACAATCTCAACATTGAAAAACACCAACAAATTCAACATCAACCTCAACATTGAAAAACAACAACAACCTCAACATTGAAAAACACCAACGAATTCAACAACAACCTCGAAATTGAAAAACACCAACAAATACAACAACAACCTCAACATTGAAAAACACCAACAAATTCAACAACAACCACAACATTGAAAAACACCAACAAATTCAACAACAACCTCAGCATTGAAAAACAACAACAACCTCAACATTGAAAAACACCAACAAATTCAACAACAACCTCAACATTGAAAAACAACAACAACCTCAACATTGAAAAACACCAACAAATTCAACAACAACTTCAACATTGAAAAACACCAACAAATTCAACAACAACCTCGAAATTGAAAAACACCAACAAATTCAACAACAACCTCAACATTGAAAAACAACAACAACCTCAACATTGAAAAGCACCAACAAATTCAACAACAACCTCAAAATTGAAAAACAACAGCAACCTCAACTTTGAAAAACACCAACAAATTCAACAACAACCTCAACATTGAAAAACAACAACAAACTAAACATTGAAAAACACCAACAAATTCAACAACAACCTCAACATTGAAAAACAACAACAACCTCAACATTGAAAAACACCAACAAATTCAACAACAACCTCAACATTGAAAAACACCAACAAATTCAACAACAACCTCAACATTGAAAAACAACAACAACCTAAACATTGAAAAACACCAACAAATTCAACAACAACCTCAACATTGAAAAACAACAACAACCTCAACATTGAAAAACACCAACAAATTCAACAACAACCTCAACATTGAAAAACACCAACAAATTCAACAACAACCTCAGCATTGAAAAACAACAACAACCTCAACATTGAAAAACACCAGCAAATTCAACAACAACCTCAACATTGAAAAACAACAACAACCTCAACATTGAAAAACACCAACAAATTCAACAACAACTTCAACATTGAAAAACACCAACAAATTCAACAACAACCTCGAAATTGAAATCACCAACAAATACAACAACAACCTCTACATTGAAAAACAACAACAACCTCAACATTGAAAAACACCAACAAATTCAACAACAACCTCAACATTGAAAAACAACTACAACCTCAACATTGCAAAACACCAGCAAATTCAACAACAACCTCAACATTTAAAAACACCAACAAATTCAACAACAACCTCAACATTGAAAAACAACAACAATCACAACATTGAAAAACACCAACAAATTCAACAACAACCTCAACATTGAAAAACAACAACAACCTCAACATTGAAAAACACCAACAAATTCAACAACAACCTCGACATTGAAAAACACCCTCAAATGCAAAATCAACCTCAACATTGAAAAACACCAACAACCTCAAAATTGAAAAAACACCAACAAATTCAACAACAACCTCAACATTTAAAAACAACAACAACCTCAACATTGAAAAACACCAACAAATTCAACAAAAATCTCAACATTGAAAAACACCAACAAATTCAACAACAACCTCAACATTGAAAAACACCAACAAACTCAACAACAACTTCAACATTGAAAAATAACAACAACCTCAACATTGAAAAACACCAGCAAATTCAACAACAACCTCAACATTGAAAAACACCAACAAATTCAACAACAACCTCAACATTGAAAAACAACAACAAATTCAACAACAACCTCAACATTGAAAAACAACAACAAACTAAACATTGAAAAACACCAACAAATTCAACAACAACCTCAACTTTGAAAAACAACAACAACCTCAACATTGAAAAACTCCAACAAATTCAACAACAACCTCAACATTGAAAAACACCAACAATTTCAACAACAACCTCAGCATTGAAAAACAACAACAAGTTCAACATTGAAAAACACCAACAAATTCAACAACAACCTCAACATTGAAAAACAACAACAACCTCAACATTGAAAAACACCAGCAAATTCAACAACAACTTCAACATTGAAAAACACCAACAAATTCAACAACAACCTCGAAATTGAAAAACACCAACAAATACAACAACAACCTCAACAGTGAAAAACAACAAAAACCTCAACATTGAAAAACACCAACAAATTCAACAACAACCTCAACAGTGAAAAACGACAACAACCTCAACATTACAAAACACCAGCAAATTCAACAACAACCTCAACATTTAAAAACACCAACAAATTCAACAACAACCTCGAAATTGAAAAACACCAACAAATTCAACAACAACCTCAACATTGAAAAACAACAACAACCTCAACATTGAAAAGCACCAACAAATTCAACAACAACCTCAAAATTGAAAAACAACAGCAACCTCAACTTTGAAAAACACCAACAAATTCAACAACAACCTCAACATTGAAAAACAACAACAAACTAAACATTGAAAAACACCAACAAATTCAACAACAACCTCAACATTGAAAAACAACAACAACCTCAACATTGAAAAACACCAACAAATTCAACAACAACCTCAACATTGAAAAACACCAACAAATTCAACAACAACCTCAACATTGAAAAACAACAACAACCTAAACATTGAAAAACACCAACAAATTCAACAACAACCTCAACATTGAAAAACAACAACAACCTCAACATTGAAAAACACCAACAAATTCAACAACAACCTCAACATTGAAAAACACCAACAAATTCAACAACAACCTCAGCATTGAAAAACAACAACAACCTCAACATTGAAAAACACCAGCAAATTCAACAACAACCTCAACATTGAAAAACAACAACAACCTCAACATTGAAAAACACCAACAAATTCAACAACAAATTCAACATTGAAAAACACCAACAAATTCAACAACAACCTCGAAATTGAAATCACCAACAAATACAACAACAACCTCTACATTGAAAAACAACAACAACCTCAACATTGAAAAACACCAACAAATTCAACAACAACCTCAACATTGAAAAACAACAACAACCTCAACATTGCAAAACACCAGCAAATTCAACAACAACCTCAACATTTAAAAACACCAACAAATTCAACAACAACCTCAACATTGAAAAACAACAACAATCACAACATTGAAAAACACCAACAAATTCAACAACAACCTCAACATTGAAAAACAACAACAACCTCAACATTGAAAAACACCAACAAATTCAACAACAACCTCGACATTGAAAAACACCCTCAAATGCAAAATCAACCTCAACATTGAAAAACACCAACAACCTCAAAATTGAAAAAACACCAACAAATTCAACAACAACCTCAACATTTAAAAACAACAACAACCTCAACATTGAAAAACACCAACAAATTCAACAAAAATCTCAACATTGAAAAACACCAACAAATTCAACAACAACCTCAACATTGAAAAACACCAACAAACTCAACAACAACTTCAACATTGAAAAATAACAACAACCTCAACATTGAAAAACACCAGCAAATTCAACAACAACCTCAACATTGAAAAACACCAACAAATTCAACAACAACCTCAACATTGAAAAACAACAACAAATTCAACAACAACCTCAACATTGAAAAACAACAACAAACTAAACATTGAAAAACACCAACAAATTCAACAACAACCTCAACTTTGAAAAACAACAACAACCTCAACATTGAAAAACTCCAACAAATTCAACAACAACCTCAACATTGAAAAACACCAACAATTTCAACAACAACCTCAGCATTGAAAAACAACAACAACTTCAACATTGAAAAACACCAACAAATTCAACAACAACCTCAACATTGAAAAACAACAACAACCTCAACATTGAAAAACACCAGCAAATTCAACAACAACTTCAACATTGAAAAACACCAACAAATTCAACAACAACCTCGAAATTGAAAAACACCAACAAATACAACAACAACCTCAACAGTGAAAAACAACAAAAACCTCAACATTGAAAAACACCAACAAATTCAACAACAACCTCAACAGTGAAAAACAACAACAACCTCAACATTACAAAACACCAGCAAATTCAACAACAACCTCAACATTTAAAAACACCAACAAATTCAACAACAACCTCAACATTGAAAAACAACAACAATCTCAACATTGAAAAACACCAACAAATTCAACATCAACCTCAACATTGAAAAACAACAACAACCTCAACATTGAAAAACACCAACAAATTCAACAACAACCTCGAAATTGAAAAACACCAACAAATACAACAACAACCTCAACATTGAAAAACACCAACAAATTCAACAACAACCTCAACATTGAAAAACACCTACAAATTCAACAACAACCTCAGCATTGAAAAACAACAACAACCTCAACATTGAAAAACACCAACAAATTCAACAACAACCTCAACATTGAAAAACAACAACAACCTCAACATTGAAAAACACCAACAAATTCAACAACAACTTCAACATTGAAAAACACCAACAAATTCAACAACAACCTCGAAATTGAAAAACACCAACAAATTCAACAACAACCTCAACATTGAAAAACAACAACAACCTCAACATTGAAAAACACCAACAAATTCAACAACAACCTCAAAATTGAAAAACAACAGCAACCTCAACACTGAAAAACATCAACAAATTCAACAACAATCTCAACATTGAAAAACACCAACAAATTCAACAACAACCTCAACATTGAAAAACAACAACAACCTAAACATTGAAAAACACCAACAAATTCAACAACAACCTCGACATTGAAAAACACCCTCAAATGCAAAATCAACCTCAACATTGAAAAACACCAACAACCTCAAAATTGAAAAAACACCAACAAATTCAACAACAACCTCAACATTTAAAAACAACAACAACCTCAACATTGAAAAACACCAACAAATTCAACAAAAATCTCAACATTGAAAAACACCAACAAATTCAACAACAACCTCAACATTGAAAAACACCAACAAACTCAACAACAACTTCAACATTGAAAAATAACAACAACCTCAACATTGAAAAACACCAGCAAATTCAACAACAACCTCAACATTGAAAAACACCAACAAATTCAACAACAACCTCAACATTGAAAAACAAGAACAAATTCAACAACAACCTCAACATTGAAAAACAAAAACAAACTAAACATTGAAAAACACCAACAAATTCAACAACAACCTCAACTTTGAAAAACAACAACAACCTCAACATTGAAAAACTCCAACAAATTCAACAACAACCTCAACATTGAAAAACACCAACAATTTCAACAACAACCTCAGCATTGAAAAACAACAACAACTTCAACATTGAAAAACACCAACAAATTCAACAACAACCTCAACATTGAAAAACAACAACAACCTCAACATTGAAAAACACCAGCAAATTCAACAACAACTTCAACATTGAAAAACACCAACAAATTCAACAACAACCTCGAAATTGAAAAACACCAACAAATACAACAACAACCTCAACAGTGAAAAACAACAAAAACCTCAACATTGAAAAACACCAACAAATTCAACAACAACCTCAACAGTGAAAAACAACAACAACCTCAACATTACAAAACACCAGCAAATTCAACAACAACCTCAACATTTAAAAACACCAACAAATTCAACAACAACCTCGAAATTGAAAAACACCAACAAATTCAACAACAACCTCAACATTGAAAAACAACAACAACCTCAACATTGAAAAGCACCAACAAATTCAACAACAACCTCAAAATTGAAAAACAACAGCAACCTCAACTTTGAAAAACACCAACAAATTCAACAACAACCTCAACATTGAAAAACAACAACAAACTAAACATTGAAAAACACCAACAAATTCAACAACAACCTCAACATTGAAAAACAACAACAACCTCAACATTGAAAAACACCAACAAATTCAACAACAACCTCAACATTGAAAAACACCAACAAATTCAACAACAACCTCAACATTGAAAAACAACAACAACCTAAACATTGAAAAACACCAACAAATTCAACAACAACCTCAACATTGAAAAACAACAACAACCTCAACATTGAAAAACACCAACAAATTCAACAACAACCTCAACATTGAAAAACACCAACAAATTCAACAACAACCTCAGCATTGAAAAACAACAACAACCTCAACATTGAAAAACACCAGCAAATTCAACAACAACCTCAACATTGAAAAACAACAACAACCTCAACATTGAAAAACACCAACAAATTCAACAACAACTTCAACATTGAAAAACACCAACAAATTCAACAACAACCTCGAAATTGAAATCACCAACAAATACAACAACAACCTCTACATTGAAAAACAACAACAACCTCAACATTGAAAAACACCAACAAATTCAACAACAACCTCAACATTGAAAAACAACAACAACCTCAACATTGCAAAACACCAGCAAATTCAACAACAACCTCAACATTGAAAAACACCAACAAATTCAACAACAACCTCAACATTGAAAAACAACAACAATCACAACATTGAAAAACACCAACAAATTCAACAACAACCTCAACATTGAAAAACAACAACAACCTCAACATTGAAAAACACCAACAAATTCAACAACAACCTCGACATTGAAAAACACCCTCAAATGCAAAATCAACCTCAACATTGAAAAACACCAACAACCTCAAAATTGAAAAAACACCAACAAATTCAACAACAACCTCAACATTTAAAAACAACAACAACCTCAACATTGAAAAACACCAACAAATTCAACAAAAATCTCAACATTGAAAAACACCAACAAATTCAACAACAACCTCAACATTGAAAAACACCAACAAACTCAACAACAACTTCAACATTGAAAAATAACAACAACCTCAACATTGAAAAACACCAGCAAATTCAACAACAACCTCAACATTGAAAAACACCAACAAATTCAACAACAACCTCAACATTGAAAAACAACAACAAATTCAACAACAACCTCAACATTGAAAAACAACAACAAACTAAACATTGAAAAACACCAACAAATTCAACAACAACCTCAACTTTGAAAAACAACAACAACCTCAACATTGAAAAACTCCAACAAATTCAACAACAACCTCAACATTGAAAAACACCAACAATTTCAACAACAACCTCAGCATTGAAAAACAACAACAACTTCAACATTGAAAAACACCAACAAATTCAACAACAACCTCAACATTGAAAAACAACAACAACCTCAACATTGAAAAACACCAGCAAATTCAACAACAACTTCAACATTGAAAAACACCAACAAATTCAACAACAACCTCGAAATTGAAAAACACCAACAAATACAACAACAACCTCAACAGTGAAAAACAACAAAAACCTCAACATTGAAAAACACCAACAAATTCAACAACAACCTCAACAGTGAAAAACAACAACAACCTCAACATTACAAAACACCAGCAAATTCAACAACAACCTCAACATTTAAAAACACCAACAAATTCAACAACAACCTCAACATTGAAAAACAACAACAATCTCAACATTGAAAAACACCAACAAATTCAACATCAACCTCAACATTGAAAAACAACAACAACCTCAACATTGAAAAACACCAACAAATTCAACAACAACCTCGAAATTGAAAAACACCAACAAATACAACAACAACCTCAACATTGAAAAACACCAACAAATTCAACAACAACCTCAACATTGAAAAACACCTACAAATTCAACAACAACCTCAGCATTGAAAAACAACAACAACCTCAACATTGAAAAACACCAACAAATTCAACAACAACCTCAACATTGAAAAACAACAACAACCTCAACATTGAAAAACACCAACAAATTCAACAACAACTTCAACATTGAAAAACACCAACAAATTCAACAACAACCTCGAAATTGAAAAACACCAACAAATTCAACAACAACCTCAACATTGAAAAACAACAACAACCTCAACATTGAAAAACACCAACAAATTCAACAACAACCTCAAAATTGAAAAACAACAGCAACCTCAACACTGAAAAACATCAACAAATTCAACAACAATCTCAACATTGAAAAACACCAACAAATTCAACAACAACCTCAACATTGAAAAACAACAACAACCTAAACATTGAAAAACACCAACAAATTCAACAACAACCTCAACATTGAAAAACAACAACAACCTCAACATTGAAAAACACCAAAAAATTCAACAACAACCTCAACATTGAAAAACACCAACAAATTCAACAACAACCTCAGCATTGAAAAACAACAACAACCTCAACATTGAAAAACACCAGCAAATTCAACAACAACTCAACATTGAAAAACAACAACAACCTCAACATTGAAAAACACCAACAAATTCAACAACAACTTCAACATTGAAAAACACCAACAAATTGAACAACAACCTCGAACATTGAAAAGCACCAACAAATACAACAACAACCTCTACATTGAAAAACAACAACAACCTCAACATTGAAAAACACCAACAAATTCAACAACAACCTCAACATTGAAAAACAACAACAACCTCAACATTGCAAAACACCAGCAAATTCAACAACAACCTCAACATTTAAAAACACCAACAAATTCAACAACAACCTCAACATTGAAAAACAACAACAATCACAACATTGAAAAACACCAACAAATTCAACAACAACCTCAACATTGAAAAACAACAACAACCTCAACATTGAAAAACACCAACAAATTCAACAACAACCTCGACATTGAAAAACACCCTCAAATTCAAAATCAACCTCAACATTGAAAAACACCAACAACCTCAAAATTGAAAAAACACCAACAAATTCAACAACAACCTCAACATTTAAAAACAACAACAACCTCAACAGTGAAATCAACAACAAATTCAACAACAACCTCAACATTGAAAAACACCAACAAATTCAACAACAACCTCAACATTGAAAAATAACAACAACCTCAACATTGAAAAACACCAGCAAATTCAACAACAACCTCAACATTGAAAAACACCAACAAATTCAACAACAACCTCAACATTGAAAAACACCAACAAATTCAACAACAACCTCAACATTGAAAAACAACAACAACCTAAACATTGAAAAACACCAACAAATTCAACAACAACCTCAACATTGAAAAACAACAACAACCTCAACATTGAAAAACACCAACAAATTCAACAACAACCTCAACATTGAAAAACACCAACAAATTCAACAACAACCACAGCATTGAAAAACAACAACAACCTCAACATTGAAAAACACCAACAAATTCAACAACAACCTCAACATTGAAAAACAACAACAACCTCAACATTGAAAAACACCAGCAAATTCAACAACAACTTCAACATTGAAAAACACCAACAAATTCAACAACAACCTCGAAATTGAAAAACACCAACAAATACAACAACAACCTCAACATTGAAAAACAACAAAAACCTCAACATTGAAAAACACCAACAAATTCAACAACAACCTCAACATTTAAAAACACCAACAAATTCAACAACAACCTCAACATGAAAAACAACAACAATCTCAACATTGAAAAACACCAACAAATTCAACGACAACCTCAACATTGAAAAACAACAACAACCTCAACATTGAAAAACACCAACAAATTCAACAACAACCTCGACATTGAAAAACACCCTCAAATTCAAAATCAACCTCAACATTGAACAACACCAACAACCTCAAAATTGAAAAAACACCAACAAATTCAACAACAACCTCAACATTTAAAAACAACAACAACCTCAACATTGAAAAACACCAACAAAATCAACAACAACCTCAACATTGAAAAACACCAACAAATTCAACAACAACCTCAACATTGAAAAACCCCAACAAATTCAACAACAACCTCAACATTGAAAAACACCAACAAATTCAACAACAACCTCAACATTGAAAAACAACAACAAACTCAACATTGAAAAACACCAACAAATTCAACAACAACCTCAACATTGAAAAACAACAACAACCTCAACATTGAAAAACACCAACAAATTCAACAACAACCTCAACATTGAAAAACACCAACAAATTCAAAAACAACCTCAACATTGAAATCAACAACAAATTCAACAACAACCTCAACATTGAAAAACACCAACAAATTCAACAACAACCTCAACATTGAAAAATAACAACAACCTCAACATTGAAAAACACCAGCAAATTCAACAACAACCTCAACATTGAAAAACACCAACAAATTCAACAACAACCTCAACATTGAAAAACACCAACAAATTCAACAACAACCTCAACATTGAAAAACAACAACAACCTAAACATTGAAAAACACCAACAAATTCAACAACAACCTCAACATTGAAAAACAACAACAACCTCAACATTGAAAAACACCAACAAATTCAACAACAACCTCAACATTGAAAAACACCAACAAATTCAACAACAACCACAGCATTGAAAAACAACAACAACCTCAACATTGAAAAACACCAACAAATTCAACAACAACCTCAACATTGAAAAACAACAACAACCTCAACATTGAAAAACACCAGCAAATTCAACAACAACTTCAACATTGAAAAACACCAACAAATTCAACAACAACCTCGAAATTGAAAAACACCAACAAATACAACAACAACCTCAACATTGAAAAACAACAAAAACCTCAACATTGAAAAACACCAACAAATTCAACAACAACCTCAACAGTGAAAAACAACAACAACCTCAACATTGCAAAACACCAGCAAATTCAACAACAACCTCAACATTTAAAAACACCAACAAATTCAACAACAACCTCAACATGAAAAACAACAACAATCTCAACATTGAAAAACACCAACAAATTCAACGACAACCTCAACATTGAAAAACAACAACAACCTCAACATTGAAAAACACCAACAAATTCAACAACAACCTCGACATTGAAAAACACCCTCAAATTCAAAATCAACCTCAACATTGAACAACACCAACAACCTCAAAATTGAAAAAACACCAACAAATTCAACAACAACCTCAACATTTAAAAACAACAACAACCTCAACATTGAAAAACACCAACAAAATCAACAACAACCTCAACATTGAAAAACACCAACAAATTCAACAACAACCTCAACATTGAAAAACACCAACAAATTCAACAACAACCTCAACATTGAAAAACACCAACAAATTCAACAACAACCTCAACATTGAAAAACAACAATAAACTCAACATTGAAAAACACCAACAAATTCAACAACAACCTCAACATTGAAAAACAACAACAACCTCAACATTGAAAAACACCAACAAATTCAACAACAACCTCAACATTGAAAAACACCAACAAATTCAAAAACAACCTCAGCATTGAAAAACAACAACAACCTCAACATTGAAAAACACCAACAAATTCAACAACAACCTCAACATTGAAAAACAACAACAACCTCAACATTGAAAAACACCAACAAATTCAACAACAACTTCAACATTGAAAAACACCAACAAATTCAACAACAACCTCGAAATTGAAAAACACCAACAAATTCAACAACAACCTTAACATTGAAAAACAACAACAACCTCAACATTGAAAAACACCAACAAATTCCACAACAACCTCAAAATTGAAAAACAACAACAACCTCGAAATTGAAAAACACCAACAAATTCAACAACAACCTCAACATTGAAAAACAACAACAACCTCAACATTGAAAAACACCAACAAATTCAACAACAACCTCAACATTGAAAAACACCAACAAATTCAACAACAACCTCAACATTGAAAAACACTAACAAATTCAACAACAACCTCGAAATTGAAAAACACCAACAAATTCAACGACAAATTCAACATTGAAAAACACCGACAAATTCAACAACAACCTCAACATTGAAAAACAACAACAACCTCAACATTGAAAAACACCAACAAATTCAACAACAATCTCAACATTGAAAAGCACCAACAAATTCAACAACAACCTCAACATTGAAAAACAACAACAACCTCAACATTGAAAAACACCAACAACTTCAACAACAACCTCAACATTGAAAAACAACAACAACCTCAACATTGAAAAACACCAACAAATTCAACAACAACCTCAACATTGAAAAACAACAACAAACTCAACATTGAAAAACACCAACAAATTCAACAACAACCTCAACATTGAAAAACAACAACAACCTCAACATTGAAAAACACCAACAAATTCAACAACAACCTCAACATTGAAAAACACCAACAAATTCAACAACAACCTCAACATTGAAAAACAACAACAACCTAAACATTGAAAAACACCAACAAAATCAACAACAACCTCAACATTGAAAAACAACAACAACCTCAACATTGAAAAACACCAACAAATTCAACAACAACCTCAACATTGAAAAACACCAACAAATTCAACAACAACCTCAGCATTGAAAAACAACAACAACCTCAACATTGAAAAACACCAACAAATTCAACAACAACCTCAACATTGAAAAACAACAACAACTTCAACATTGAAAAACACCAACAAATTCAACAACAACCTCGAAATTGAAAAACACCAACAAATACAACAACAACCTCAACATTGAAAATCAACAACAACCTCAACGTTGAAAAACACCAACAAATTCGACAACCACCTCAACATTGACAAACACCAACAAATTCAACAGCAACCTCAGCATTGAAAAACAACAACAAACTCAACATTGAAAAACACCAACAAATTCAACAACAACCTCAACATTGAAAAACAACAACAACCTCAACATTGAAAAACACCAACAAATTCAACAACAACCTCAACATTGAAAAACACCAACAAATTCAACAACAACCTCAGCATTGAAAAACAACAACAACCTCAACATTGAAAAACACCAACAAATTCAACAACAACCTCAACATTGAAAAACAACAACAACCTCAACATTGAAAAACACCAACAAATTCAACAACAACCTCGAAATTGAAAAACACCAACAAATTCAACAACAACCTCAACATTGAAAAACAACAACAACCTCAACATTGAAAAACACCAACAAATTCAACAACAACCTCAACATTGAAAAACACCAACAAATTCAACAACAACCTCAACATTGAAAAACACCAACAAATTCAACAACAACCTCAACATTGAAAAACAACAACAAACTCAACATTGAAAAACACCAACAAATTCAACAACAACCTCAACATTGAAAAACAACAACAACCTCAACATTGAAAAACACCAACAAATTCAACAACAACCTCAACATTGAAAAACACCAACAAATTCAAAAACAACCTCAGCATTGAAAAACAACAACAACCTCAACATTGAAAAACACCAACAAATTCAACAACAACCTCAACATTGAAAAACAACAACAACCTCAACATTGAAAAACACCAACAAATTCAACAACAACTTCAACATTGAAAAACACCAACAAATTCAACAACAACCTCGAAATTGAAAAACACCAACAAATTCAACAACAACCTTAACATTGAAAAACAACAACAACCTCAACATTGAAAAACACCAACAAATTCCACAACAACCTCAAAATTGAAAAACAACAACAACCTCGAAATTGAAAAACACCAACAAATTCAACAACAACCTCAACATTGAAAAACAACAACAACCTCAACATTGAAAAACACCAACAAATTCAACAACAACCTCAACATTGAAAAACACCAACAAATTCAACAACAACCTCAACATTGAAAAACACTAACAAATTCAACAACAACCTCGAAATTGAAAAACACCAACAAATTCAACGACAAATTCAACTTTGAAAAACACCGACAAATTCAACAACAACCTCAACATTGAAAAACAACAACAACCTCAACATTGAAAAACACCAACAAATTCAACAACAATCTCAACATTGAAAAGCACCAACAAATTCAACAACAACCTCAACATTGAAAAACAACAACAACCTCAACATTGAAAAACACCAACAACTTCAACAACAACCTCAACATTGAAAAACAACAACAACCTCAACATTGAAAAACACCAACAAATTCAACAACAACCTCAACATTGAAAAACAACAACAAACTCAACATTGAAAAACACCAACAAATTCAACAACAACCTCAACATTGAAAAACAACAACAACCTCAACATTGAAAAACACCAACAAATTCAACAACAACCTCAACATTGAAAAACACCAACAAATTCAACAACAACCTCAACATTGAAAAACAACAACAACCTAAACATTGAAAAACACCAACAAAATCAACAACAACCTCAACATTGAAAAACAACAACAACCTCAACATTGAAAAACACCAACAAATTCAACAACAACCTCAACATTGAAAAACACCAACAAATTCAACAACAACCTCAGCATTGAAAAACAACAACAACCTCAACATTGAAAAACACCAACAAATTCAACAACAACCTCAACATTGAAAAACAACAACAACTTCAACATTGAAAAACACCAACAAATTCAACAACAACCTCGAAATTGAAAAACACCAACAAATACAACAACAACCTCAACATTGAAAATCAACAACAACCTCAACGTTGAAAAACACCAACAAATTCGACAACAACCTCAACATTGACAAACACCAACAAATTCAACAGCAACCTCAGCATTGAAAAACAACAACAAACTCAACATTGAAAAACACCAACAAATTCAACAACAACCTCAACATTGAAAAACAACAACAACCTCAACATTGAAAAACACCAACAAATTCAACAACAACCTCAACATTGAAAAACACCAACAAATTCAACAACAACCTCAGCATTGAAAAACAACAACAACCTCAACATTGAAAAACACCAACAAATTCAACAACAACCTCAACATTGAAAAACAACAACAACCTCAACATTGAAAAACACCAACAAATTCAACAACAACCTCGAAATTGAAAAACACCAACAAATTCAACAACAACCTCAACATTGAAAAACAACAACAACCTCAACATTGAAAAACACCAACAAATTCCACAACAACCTCAAAATTGAAAAACAACAACAACCTCGAAATTGAAAAACACCAGCAAATTCAACAACAACCTCAACATTGAAAAACAACAACAACCTCAACATTGAAAAACACCAACAAATTCAACAACAACCTCAACATTGAAAAACACCAACAAATTCAACAACAACCTCAACATTGAAAAACACTAACAAATTCAACAACAACCTCGAAATTGAAAAACACCAACAAATTCAACGACAAACTCAACATTGAAAAACACCGACAAATTCAACAACAACCTCAACATTGAAAAACAACAACAACCTAAACATTGAAAAACACCAACAAATTCAACAACAACCTCAACATTGAAAAACAACAACAACCTCAACATTGAAAAACACCAACAAATTCAACAACAACCTCAATATTGAAAAACACCAACAAATTCAACAACAACCTCAGCATTGAAAAACAGCAACAACCTCAACATTGAAAAACACCAGCAAATTCAACAACAACCTCAACATTGAAAAACAACAACAACCTCAACATTGAAAAACACCAACAAATTCAACAACAACTTCAACATTGAAAAACACCAACAAATTCAACAACAACCTCGAAATTGAAAAACACCAACAAATACAACAACAACCTCTACATTGAAAAACAACAACAACCTCAATATTGAAAAACACCAACAAATTCAACAGCAACCTCAACATTGAAAAACAACAACAACCTCAACATTGCAAAACACCAGCAAATTCAACAACAACCTCAACATTTAAAAACACCAACAAATTCAACAACAACCTCAACATTGAAAAACAACAACAATCACAACATTGAAAAACACCAACAAATTCAACAACAACCTCAACATTGAAAAACAACAACAACCTCAACATTGAAAAACACCAACAAATTCAACAACAACCTCGACATTGAAAAACACCCTCAAATTCAAAATCAACCTCAACATTGAAAAACACCAACAACCTCAAAATTGAAAAAACACCAACAAATTCAACAACAACCTCAACATTTAAAAACAACAACAACCTCAACATTGAAAAACACCAACAAATTTAGCAAAAATCTCAACATTGAAAAACACCAACAAATTCAACAACAACCTCAACATTGAAAAACACCAACAAACTCAACAACAACCTCAACATTGAAAAATAACAACAACCTCAACATTGAAAAACACCAGCAAATTCAACAACAACCTCAACATTGAAAAACACCAACAAATTCAACAACAACCTCAACATTGAAAAACAACAACAAATTCAACAACAACCTCAACATTGAAAAACAACAACAACCTAAACATTGAAAAACACCAACAAATTCAACAACAACCTCAACATTGAAAAACAACAACAACCTCAACATTGAAAAACACCAACAAATTCAACAACAACCTCAACATTGAAAAACACTAACAAATTCAACAACAACCTCGAAATTGAAAAACACCAACAAATTCAACGACAAATTCAACATTGAAAAACACCGACAAATTCAACAACAACCTCAACATTGAAAAACAACAACAACCTCAACATTGAAAAACACCAACAAATTCAACAACAACCTCAACATTGAAAAACACCAACAAATTCAACAACAACCTCAACATTGAAAAACACTAACAAATTCAACAACAACCTCGAAATTGAAAAACACCAACAAATTCAACGACAAACTCAACATTGAAAAACACCGACAAATTCAACAACAACCTCAACATTGAAAAACAACAACAACCTAAACATTGAAAAACACCAACAAATTCAACAACAACCTCAACATTGAAAAACAACAACAACCTCAACATTGAAAAACACCAACAAATTCAACAACAACCTCAACATTGAAAAACACCAACAAATTCAACAACAACCTCAGCATTGAAAAACAACAACAACCTCAACATTGAAAAACACCAGCAAATTCAACAACAACCTCAACATTGAAAAACAACAACAACCTCAACATTGAAAAACACCAACAAATTCAACAACAACTTCAACATTGAAAAACACCAACAAATTCAACAACAACCTCGAAATTGAAAAACACCAACAAATACAACAACAACCTCTACATTGAAAAACAACAACAACCTCAACATTGAAAAACACCAACAAATTCAACAGCAACCTCAACATTGAAAAACAACAACAACCTCAACATTGCAAAACACCAGCAAATTCAACAACAACCTCAACATTTAAAAACACCAACAAATTCAACAACAACCTCAACATTGAAAAACAACAACAATCACAACATTGAAAAACACCAACAAATTCAACAACAACCTCAACATTGAAAAACAACAACAACCTCAACATTGAAAAACACCAACAAATTCAACAACAACCTCGACATTGAAAAACACCCTCAAATTCAAAATCAACCTCAACATTGAAAAACACCAACAACCTCAAAATTGAAAAAACACCAACAAATTCAACAACAACCTCAACATTTAAAAACAACAACAACCTCAACATTGAAAAACACCAACAAATTCAACAAAAATCTCAACATTGAAAAACACCAACAAATTCAACAACAACCTCAACATTGAAAAACACCAACAAACTCAACAACAACCTCAACATTGAAAAATAACAACAACCTCAACATTGAAAAACACCAGCAAATTCAACAACAACCTCAACATTGAAAAACACCAACAAATTCAACAACAACCTCAACATTGAAAAACAACAACAAATTCAACAACAACCTCAACATTGAAAAACAACAACAACCTAAACATTGAAAAACGCCAACAAATTCAACAACAACCTCAACATTGAAAAACAACAACAACCTCAACATTGAAAAACACCAACAAATTCAACAACAACCTCAACATTGAAAAACACTAACAAATTCAACAACAACCTCGAAATTGAAAAACACCAACAATTTCAACGACAAATTCAACATTGAAAAACACCGACAAATTCAACAACAACCTCAACATTGAAAAACAACAACAACCTCAACATTGAAAAACACCAACAAATTCAACAACAATCTCAACATTGAAAAGCACCAAAAATTCAACAACAACCTCAACATTGAAAAACAACAACAACCTCAACATTGAAAAACACCAACAACTTCAACAACAACCTCAACATTGAAAAACAACAACAACCTCAACATTGAAAAACACCAACAATTTCAACAACAACCTCAACATTGAAAAACAACAACAAACTCAACATTGAAAAACACCAACAAATTCAACAACAACCTCAACATTGAAAAACAACAACAACCTCAACATTGAAAAACACCAACAAATTCAACAACAACCTCAACATTGAAAAACACCAACAAATTCAACAACAACCTCAACATTGAAAAACAACAACAACCTAAACATTGAAAAACACCAACAAAATCAACAACAACCTCAACATTGAAAAACAACAACAACCTCAACATTGAAAAACACCAACAAATTCAACAACAACCTCAACATTGAAAAACACCAACAAATTCAAGAACAACCTCAGCATTGAAAAACAACAACAACCTCAACATTGAAAAACACCAACAAATTCAACAACAACCTCAACATTGAAAAACAACAACAACCTCAACATTGAAAAACACCAACAAATTCAACAACAACTTCAACATTGAAAAACACCAACAAATTCAACAACAACCTCGAAATTGAAAAACACCAACAAATACAACAACAACCTCAACATTGAAAATCAACAACAACCTCAACGTTGAAAAACACCAACAAATTCAACAACAACCTCAACATTGACAAACACCAACAAATTCAACAGCAACCTCAGCATTGAAAAACAACAACAAACTCAACATTGAAAAACACCAACAAATTCAACAACAACCTCAACATTGAAAAACAACAACAACCTCAACATTGAAAAACACCAACAAATTCAACAACAACCTCAACATTGAAAAACACCAACAAATTCAACAACAACCTCAGCATTGAAAAACAACAACAACCTCAACATTGAAAAACACCAACAAATTCAACAACAACCTCAACATTGAAAAACAACAACAACCTCAACATTGAAAAACACCAACAAATTCAACAACAACCTCGAAATTGAGAAACACCAACAAATTCAACAACAACCTCAACATTGAAAAACAACAACAACCTCAACATTGAAAAACACCAACAAATTCCACAACAACCTCAAAATTGAAAAACAACAACAACCTCGAAATTGAAAAACACCAACAAATTCAACAACAACCTCAACATTGAAAAACAACAACAACCTCAACATTGAAAAACACCAACAAATTCAACAACAACCTCAACATTGAAAAACACCAATAAATTCAACAACAACCTCAACATTGAAAAACACTAACAAATTCAACAACAACCTCGAAATTGAAAAACACCAACAAATTCAACGACAAACTCAACATTGAAAAACACCGACAAATTCAACAACAACCTCAACATTGAAAAACAACAACAACCTCAACATTGAAAAACACCAACAAATTCAACAACAATCTCAACATTGAAAAGCACCAACAAATTCAACAACAACCTCAACATTGAAAAACAACAACAACCTCAACATTGAAAAACACCAACAACTTCAACAACAACCTCAACATTGAAAAACAACAGCAACCTCAACATTGAAAAACACCAGCAAATTCAACAACAACCTCAACATTGAAAAACAACAACAAACTCAGCATTGAAAAACACCAACAAATTCAGCAACAACCTCAACATTGAAAAACAACAACAACCTCAACATTGAAAAACACCAACAAATTCAACAACAACCTCAAGATTGAAAAACCACCAACAAATTCAACAACAACCTCAACATTTAAAAACAACAACAACCTCAACATTGAAAAACACCAACAAATTCAACAACAACCTCGAAATTGAAAAACACCAACAAATACAACAACAACCTCTACATTGAAAAACAACAACAACCTCAACATTGAAAAACACCAACAAATTCAACAGCAACCTCAACATTGAAAAACAACAACAACCTCAACATTGCAAAACACCAGCAAATTCAACAACAACCTCAACATTTAAAAACACCAACAAATTCAACAACAACCTCAACATTGAAATACAACAACAATCACAACATTGAAAAACACCAACAAATTCAACAACAACCTCAACATTGAAAAACAACAACAACCTCAACATTGAAAAACACCAACAAATTCAACAACAACCTCGACATTGAAAAACACCCTCAAATTCAAAATCAACCTCAACATTGAAAAACACCAACAACCTCAAAATTGAAAAAACACCAACAAATTCAACAACAACCTCAACATTTAAAAACAACAACAACCTCAACATTGAAAAACACCAACAAATTCAACAAAAATCTCAACATTGAAAAACACCAACAAATTCAACAACAACCTCAACATTGAAAAACACCAACAAACTCAACAACAACCTCAACATTGAAAAATAACAACAACCTCAACATTGAAAAACACCAGCAAATTCAACAACAACCTCAACATTGAAAAACACCAACAAATTCAACAACAACCTCAACATTGAAAAACAACAACAAATTCAACAACAACCTCAACATTGAAAAACAACAACAACCTAAACATTGAAAAACACCAACAAATTCAACAACAACCTCAACATTGAAAAACAACAACAACCTCAACATTGAAAAACACCAACAAATTCAACAACAACCTCAACATTGAAAAACACTAACAAATTCAACAACAACCTCGAAATTGAAAAACACCAACAAATTCAACGACAAATTCAACATTGAAAAACACCGACAAATTCAACAACAACCTCAACATTGAAAAACAACAACAACCTCAACATTGAAAAACACCAACAAATTCAACAACAATCTCAACATTGAAAAGCACCAACAAATTCAACAACAACCTCAACATTGAAAAACAACAACAACCTCAACATTGAAAAACACCAACAACTTCAACAACAACCTCAACATTGAAAAACAACAACAACCTCAACATTGAAAAACACCAACAAATTCAACAACAACCTCAACATTGAAAAACAACAACAAACTCAACATTGAAAAACACCAACAAATTCAACAACAACCTCAACATTGAAAAACAACAACAACCTCAACATTGAAAAACACCAACAAATTCAACAACAACCTCAACATTGAAAAACACCAACAAATTCAACAACAACCTCAACATTGAAAAACAACAACAACCTAAACATTGAAAAACACCAACAAATTCAACAACAACCTCAACATTGAAAAACAACAACAACCTCAACATTGAAAAACACCAACAAATTCAACAACAACCTCAACATTGAAAAACACCAACAAATTCAAGAACAACCTCAGCATTGAAAAACAACAACAACCTCAACATTGAAAAACACCAACAAATTCAACAACAACCTCAACATTGAAAAACAACAACAACCTCAACATTGAAAAACACCAACAAATTCAACAACAACTTCAACATTGAAAAACACCAACAAATTCAACAACAACCTCGAAATTGAAAAACACCAACAAATACAACAACAACCTCAACATTGAAAATCAACAACAACCTCAACGTTGAAAAACACCAACAAATTCAACAACAACCTCAACATTGACAAACACCAACAAATTCAACAGAAACCTCAGCATTGAAAAACAACAACAAACTCAACATTGAAAAACACCAACAAATTCAACAACAACCTCAACATTGAAAAACAACAACAACCTCAACATTGAAAAACACCAACAATTTCAACAACAACCTCAACATTGAAAAACACCAACAAATTCAACAACAACCTCAGCATTGAAAAACAACAACAACCTCAACATTGAAAAACACCAACAAATTCAACAACAACCTCAACATTGAAAAACAACAACAACCTCAACATTGAAAAACACCAACAAATTCAACAACAACCTCGAAATTGAGAAACACCAACAAATTCAACAACAACCTCAACATTGAAAAACAACAACAACCTCAACATTGAAAAACACCAACAAATTCCACAACAACCTCAAAATTGAAAAACAACAACAACCTCGAAATTGAAAAACACCAACAAATTCAACAACAACCTCAACATTGAAAAACAACAACAACCTCAACATTGAAAAACACCAACAAATTCAACAACAACCTCAACATTGAAAAACAACAACAACCTCAACATTGAAAAACACCAACAAATTCAACAACAATCTCAACATTGAAAAGCACCAACAAATTCAACAACAACCTCAACATTGAAAAACAACAACAACCTCAACATTGAAAAACACCAACAACTTCAACAACAACCTCAACATTGAAAAACAACAACAACCTCAACATTGAAAAACACCAACAAATTCAACAACAACCTCAACATTGAAAAACAACAACAAACTCAACATTGAAAAACACCAACAAATTCAACAACAACCTCAACATTGAAAAACAACAACAACCTCAACATTGAAAAACACCAACAAATTCAACAACAACCTCAACATTGAAAAACACCAACAAATTCAACAACAACCTCAACATTGAAAAACAACAACAACCTAAACATTGAAAAACACCAACAAATTCAACAACAACCTCAACATTGAAAAACAACAACAACCTCAACATTGAAAAACACCAACAAATTCAACAACAACCTCAACATTGAAAAACACCAACAAATTCAAGAACAACCTCAGCATTGAAAAACAACAACAACCTCAACATTGAAAAACACCAACAAATTCAACAACAACCTCAACATTGAAAAACAACAACAACCTCAACATTGAAAAACACCAACAAATTCAACAACAACTTCAACATTGAAAAACACCAACAAATTCAACAACAACCTCGAAATTGAAAAACACCAACAAATACAACAACAACCTCAACATTGAAAATCAACAACAACCTCAACGTTGAAAAACACCAACAAATTCAACAACAACCTCAACATTGACAAACACCAACAAATTCAACAGAAACCTCAGCATTGAAAAACAACAACAAACTCAACATTGAAAAACACCAACAAATTCAACAACAACCTCAACATTGAAAAACAACAACAACCTCAACATTGAAAAACACCAACAAATTCAACAACAACCTCAACATTGAAAAACACCAACAAATTCAACAACAACCTCAGCATTGAAAAACAACAACAACCTCAACATTGAAAAACACCAACAAATTCAACAACAACCTCAACATTGAAAAACAACAACAACCTCAACATTGAAAAACACCAACAAATTCAACAACAACCTCGAAATTGAGAAACACCAACAAATTCAACAATAACCTCAACATTGAAAAACAACAACAACCTCAACATTGAAAAACACCAACAAATTCCACAACAACCTCAAAATTGAAAAACAACAACAACCTCGAAATTGAAAAACACCAACAAATTCAACAACAACCTCAACATTGAAAAACAACAACAACCTCAACATTGAAAAACACCAACAAATTCAACAACAACCTCAACATTGAAAAACACCAATAAATTCAACAACAACCTCAACATTGAAAAACACTAACAAATTCAACAACAACCTCGAAATTGAAAAACACCAACAAATTCAACGACAAACTCAACATTGAAAAACACCGACAAATTCAACAACAACCTCAACATTGAAAAACAACAACAACCTCAACATTGAAAAACACCAACAAATTCAACAACAATCTCAACATTGAAAAGCACCAACAAATTCAACAACAACCTCAACATTGAAAAACAACAACAACCTCAACATTGAAAAACACCAACAACTTCAACAACAACCTCAACATTGAAAAACAACAACAACCTCAACATTGAAAAACACCAACAAATTCAACAACAACCTCAACATTGAAAAACAACAACAAACTCAGCATTGAAAAACACCAACAAATTCAGCAACAACCTCAACATTGAAAAACAACAACAACCTCAACATTGAAAAACACCAACAAATTCAACAACAACCTCAACATTGAAAAACCACCAACAAATTCAACAACAACCTCAACATTTAAAAACAACAACAACCTCAACATTGAAAAACACCAACAAATTCAACAACAATCTCAACATTGAAAAACACCAACAAATTCAACAACAACCTCAACATTGAAAAACACCAACAAACTCAACAACAACCTCAACATTGAAAAATAACAACAACCTCAACATTGAAAAACACCAGCAAATTCAACAACAACCTCAACATTGAAAAACACCAACAAATTCAACAACAACCTCAACATTGAAAAACACCAACAAATTCAACAACAACCTCAACATTGAAAAACAACAACAACCTAAACATTGAAAAACACCAACAAATTCAACAACAACCTCAACATTGAAAAACAACAACAACCTCAACATTGAAAAACACCAACAAATTCAACAACAACCTCAACATTGAAAAACACCAACAAATTCAACAACAACCTCAGCATTGAAAAACAACAACAACCTCAACATTGAAAAACACCAACAAATTCAACAACAACCTCAACATTGAAAAACAACAACATACCTCAACATTGAAAAACACCAGCAAATTCAACAACAACTTCAACATTGAAAAACACCAACAAATTCAACAACAACCTCGAAATTGAAAAACACCAACAAATACAACAACAACCTCAACATTGAAAAACAACAAAAACCTCAACATTGAAAAACACCAACAAATTCAACAACAACCTCAACAGTGAAAAACAACAACCTCAACATTGCAAAACACCAGCAAATTCAACAACAACCAGAACATTTAAAAACACCAACAAATTCAACAACAACCTCAACATTGAAAAACAACAACAATCTCAACATTGAAAAACACCAACAAATTCAACATCAACCTCAACATTGAAAAACAACAACAACCTCAACATTGAAAAACACCAACAAATTCAACAACAACCTCGAAATTGAAAAACACCAACAAATACAACAACAACCTCAACATTGAAAAACACCAACAAATTCAACTACAACCTCAACATGAAAAACACCAACAAATTCAACAACAACCTCAGCAGTGAAAAACAACAACAACCTCAACATTGAAAAACACCAACAAATTCAACAACAACCTCAACATTGAAAAACAACAACAACCTCAACATTGAAAAACACCAACAAATTCAACAACAACTTCAACATTGAAAAACACCAACAAATTCAACAACAACCTCGAAATTGAAAAACACCAACAAATTCAACAACAACCTCAACATTGAAAAACAACAACAACCTCAACATTGAAAAACACCAACAAATTCAACAACAACCTCAAAATTGAAAAACAACAGCAACCTCAACTTTGAAAAACACCAACAAATTCAACAACAACCTCAACATTGAAAAACAACAACAAACTAAACATTGAAAAACACCAACAAATTCAACAACAACCTCAACATTGAAAAACAACAACAAATTCAACAACAACCTCAACATTGAAAAACACCAACAAATTCAACAACAACCTCAACATTGAAAAACACTAACAAATTCAACAACAACCTCGAAATTGAAAAACACCAACAAATTCAACGACAAACTCAACGTTGAAAAACACCAGCAAATTCAACAACAACCTCAACATTGAAAAACAACAACAACCTCAACATTGAAAAACACCAACAAATTCAACAACAACCTCAACATTGAAAAACAACAACAAACTCAACATTGAAAAGCACCAACAAATTCAACAACAACCTCAACATTGAAAAACAACAACAACCTCAACATTGAAAAACACCAACAAATTCAACAACAACCTCAACATTGAAAAACACCAACAAATTCAACAACAACCTCAACATTGAAAAACAACAACAACCTAAACATTGAAAAACACCAACAAATTCAACAACAACCTCAACATTGAAAAACAACAACAACCTCAACATTGAAAAACACCAACAAATTCAACAACAACCTCAACATTGAAAAACACCTACAAATTCAACAACAACCTCAGCATTGAAAAACAACAACAACCTCAACATTGAAAAACACCAGCAAATTCAACAACAACCTCAACATTGAAAAACAACAACAACCTCAACATTGAAAAACACCAACAAATTCAACAACAACTTCAACATTGAAAAACACCAACAAATTCAACAACAACCTCGAAATTGAAAAACACCAACAAATACAACAACAACCTCTACATTGAAAAACAACAACAACCTCAACATTGAAAAACACCAACAAATTCAACAGCAACCTCAACATTGAAAAACAACAACAACCTCAACATTGCAAAACACCAGCAAATTCAACAACAACCTCAACATTTAAAAACACCAACAAATTCAACAACAACCTCAACATTGAAAAACAACAACAATCACAACATTGAAAAACACCAACAAATTCAACAACAACCTCAACATTGAAAAACAACAACAACCTCAACATTGAAAAACACCAACAAATTCAACAACAACCTCGACATTGAAAAACACCCTCAAATTCAAAATCAACCTCAACATTGAAAAACACCAACAACCTCAAAATTGAAAAAACACCAACAAATTCAACAACAACCTCAACATTTAAAAACATCAACAACCTCAACATTGAAAAACACCAACAAATTCAACAAAAATCTCAACATTGAAAAACACCAACAAATTCAACAACAACCTCAACATTGAAAAACACCAACAAACTCAACAACAACCTCAACATTGAAAAATAACAACATCCTCAACATTGAAAAACACCAGCAAATTCAACAACAACCTCAACATTGAAAAACACCAACAAATTCAACAACAACCTCAACATTGAAAAACAACAACAAATTCAACAACAACCTCAACATTGAAAAACAACAACAACCTAAACATTGAAAAACACCAACAAATTCAACAACAACCTCAACATTGAAAAACAACAACAACCTCAACATTGAAAAACACCAACAAATTCAACAACAACCTCAACATTGAAAAACAACAACAATTTCAACATCAACCTCAGCATTGAAAAACAACAACAACCTCAACATTGAAAAACACCAACAAATTCAACAACAACCTCAACATTGAAAAACAACAACAACCTCAACATTGAAAAACACCAGCAAATTCAACAACAACTTCAACATTGAAAAACACCAACAAATTCAACAACAACCTCGAAATTGAAAAACACCAACAAATACAACAACAACCTCAACATTGAAAAACACCAACAAATTCAACAACAACCTCAACAGTGAAAAACAACTACAACCTCAACATTGCAAAACACCAGCAAATTCAACAACAACCTCAACATTGACAAACACCAACAAATTCAACAGCAACCTCAGCATTGAAAAACAACAACAAACTCAACATTGAAAAACACCAACAAATTCAACAACAACCTCAACATTGAAAAACAACAACAACCTCAACATTGAAAAACACCAACAAATTCAACAACAACCTCAACATTGAAAAACACCAACAAATTCAACAACAACCTCAGCATTGAAAAACAACAACAACCTCAACATTGAAAAACACCAACAAATTCAACAACAACCTCAACATTGAAAAACAACAACAACCTCAACATTGAAAAACACCAACAAATTCAACAACAACCTCGAAATTGAAAAAAAACAACAAATTCAACAACAACCTCAACATTGAAAAACAACAACAACCTCAACATTGAAAAACACCAACAAATTCCACAACAACCTCAAAATTGATAAACAACAACAACCTCGAAATTGAAAAACACCAGCAAATTCAACAACAACCTCAACATTGAAAAACAACAACAACCTCAACATTGAAAAACACCAACAAATTCAACAACAACCTCAACATTGAAAAACACCAACAAATTCAACAACAACCTCAACATTGAAAAACACTAACAAATTCAACAACAACCTCGAAATTGAAAAACACCAACAAATTCAACGACAAACTCAACATTGAAAAACACCGACAAATTCAACAACAACCTCAACATTGAAAAACAACAACAACCAAACATTGAAAAACACCAACAAATTCAACAACAACCTCAACATTGAAAAACAACAACAATCTCAACATTGAAAAACACCAACAAATTCAACAACAACCTCAACATTGAAAAACACCAACAAATTCAACAACAACCTCAGCATTGAAAAACAACAACAACCTCAACATTGAAAAACACCAGCAAATTCAACAACAACCTCAACATTGAAAAACAACAACAACCTCAACATTGAAAAACACCAACAAATTCAACAACAACTTCAACATTGAAAAACACCAACAAATTCAACAACAACCTCGAAATTGAAAAACACCAACAAATACAACAACAACCTCTACATTGAAAAACAACAACAACCTCAACATTGAAAAACACCAACAAATTCAACAGCAACCTCAACATTGAAAAACAACAACAACCTCAACATTGCAAAACACCAGCAAATTCAACAACAACCTCAACATTTAAAAACACCAACAAATTCAACAACAACCTCAACATTGAAAAACAACAACAATCACAACATTGAAAAACACCAACAAATTCAACAACAACCTCAACATTGAAAAACAACAACAACCTCAACATTGAAAAACACCAACAAATTCAACAACAACCTCGACATTGAAAAACACCCTCAAATTCAAAATCAACCTCAACATTGAAAAACACCAACAACCTCAAAATTGAAAAAACACCAACAAATTCAACAACAACCTCAACATTTAAAAACAACAACAACCTCAACATTGAAAAACACCAACAAATTCAACAAAAATCTCAACATTGAAAAACACCAACAAATTCAACAACAACCTCAACATTGAAAAATACCAACAAACTCAACAACAACCTCAACATTGAATAATAACAACAACCTCAACATTGAAAAACACCAGCAAATTCAACAACAACCTCAACATTGAAAAACACCAACAAATTCAACAACAACCTCAACATTGAAAAACAACAACAAATTCAACAACAACCTCAACATTGAAAAACAACAACAACCTAAACATTGAAAAACACCAACAAATTCAACAACAACCTCAACATTGAAAAACAACAACAACCTCAACATTGAAAAACACCAACAAATTCAACAACAACCTCAACATTGAAAAACACTAACAAATTCAACAACAACCTCGAAATTGAAAAACACCAACAAATTCAACGACAAATTCAACATTGAAAAACACCGACAAATTCAACAACAACCTCAACATTGAAAAACAACAACAACTTCAACATTGAAAAACACCAACAAATTCAACAACAATCTCAACATTGAAAAGCACCAACAAATTCAACAACAACCTCAACATTGAAAAACAACAACAACCTCAACATTGAAAAACACCAACAACTTCAACAACAACCTCAACATTGAAAAACAACAACAACCTCAACATTGAAAAACACCAACAAATTCAACAACAACCTCAACATTGAAAAACAACAACAAACTCAACATTGAAAAACACCAACAAATTCAACAACAACCTCAACATTGAAAAACAACAACAACCTCAACATTGAAAAACACCAACAAATTCAACAACAACCTCAACATTGAAAAACACCAACAAATTCAACAACAACCTCAACATTGAAAAACAACAACAACCTAAACATTGAAAAACACCAACAAAATCAACAACAACCTCAACATTGAAAAACAACAACAACCTCAACATTGAAAAACACCAACAAATTCAACAACAACCTCAACATTGAAAAACACCAACAAATTCAAGAACAACCTCAACATTGAAAAACACCAACAAATTCAACAACAACCTCAACATTGAAAAACAACAACAACCTCAACATTGAAAAACACCAACAAATTCAACAACAACTTCAACATTGAAAAACACCAACAAATTCAACAACAACCTCGAAATTGAAAAACACCAACAAATACAACAACAACCTCAACATTGAAAATCAACAACAACCTCAACGTTGAAAAACACCAACAAATTCAACAACAACCTCAACATTGACAAACACCAACAAATTCAACAGCAACCTCAGCATTGAAAAACAACAACAAACTCAACATTGAAAAACACCAACAAATTCAACAACAACCTCAACATTGAAAAACAACAACAACCTCAACATTGAAAAACACCAACAAATTCAACAACAACCTCAACATTGAAAAACACCAACAAATTCAACAACAACCTCAGCATTGAAAAACAACAACAACCTCAACATTGAAAAACACCAACAAATTCAACAACAACCTCAACATTGCAAAACAACAACAACCTCAACATTGAAAAACACCAACAAATTCAACAACAACCTCGAAATTGAGAAACACCAACAAATTCAACAACAACCTCAACATTGAAAAACAACAACAACCTCAACATTGAAAAACACCAACAAATTCCACAACAACCTCAAAATTGAAAAACAACAACAACCTCGAAATTGAAAAACACCAACAAATTCAACAACAACCTCAACATTGAAAAACAACAACAACCTCAACATTGAAAAACACCAACAAATTCAACAACAACCTCAACATTGAAAAACACCAATAAATTCAACAACAACCTCAACATTGAAAAACACTAACAAATTCAACAACAACCTCGAAATTGAAAAACACCAACAAATTCAACGACAAACTCAACATTGAAAAACACCGACAAATTCAACAACAACCTCAACATTGAAAAACAACAACAACCTCAACATTGAAAAACACCAACAAATTCAACAACAATCTCAACATTGAAAAGCACCAACAAATTCAACAACAACCTCAACGTTGAAAAACAACAACAACCTCAACATTGAAAAACACCAACAACTTCAACAACAACCTCAACATTGAAAAACAACAACAACCTCAACATTGAAAAACACCAACAAATTCAACAACAACCTCAACATTGAAAAACAACAACAAATTCAACAACAACCTCAGCATTGAAAAACAACAACAACCTCAACATTGAAAAACACCAACAAATTCAACAACAACCTCAACATTGAAAAACAACAACAACCTCAACATTGAAAAACACCAACAAATTCAACAACAACCTCGAAATTGAAAAACACCAACAAATTCAACAACAACCTCAACATTGAAAAACAACAACAACCTCAACATTGAAAAACACCAACAAATTCCACAACAACCTCAAAATTGATAAACAACAACAACCTCGAAATTGAAAAACACCAGCAAATTCAACAACAACCTCAACATTGAAAAACAACAACAACCTCAACATTGAAAAACACCAACAAATTCAACAACAACCTCAACATTGAAAAACACCAACAAATTCAACAACAACCTCAACATTGAAAAACACTAACAAATTCAACAACAACCTCGAAATTGAAAAACACCAACAAATTCAACGACAAACTCAACATTGAAAAACACCGACAAATTCAACAACAACCTCAACATTGAAAAACAACAACAACCTAAACATTGAAAAACACCAACAAATTCAACAACAACCTCAACATTGAAAAACAACAACAACCTCAACATTGAAAAACACCAACAAATTCAACAACAACCTCAACATTGAAAATCACCAACAAATTCAACAACAACCTCAGCATTGAAAAACAACAACAACCTCAACATTGAAAAACACCAGCAAATTCAACAACAACCTCAACATTGAAAAACAACAACAACCTCAACATTGAAAAACACCAACAAATTCAACAACAACTTCAACATTGAAAAACACAAACAAATTCAACAACAACCTCGAAATTGAAAAACATCAACAAATACAACAACAACCTCTACATTGAAAAACAACAACAACCTCAACATTGAAAAACACCAACAAATTCAACAGCAACCTCAACATTGAAAAACAACAACAACCTCAACATTGCAAAACACCAGCAAATTCAACAACAACCTCAACATTTAAAAACACCAACAAATTCAACAACAACCTCAACATTGAAAAACAACAACAATCACAACATTGAAAAACACCAACAAATTCAACAACAACCTCAACATTGAAAAACAACAACAACCTCAACATTGAAAAACACCAACAAATTCAACAACAACCTCGACATTGAAAAACACCCTCAAATTCAAAATCAACCTCAACATTGAAAAACACCAACAACCTCAAAATTGAAAAAACACCAACAAATTCAACAACAACCTCAACATTTAAAAACAACAACAACCTCAACATTGAAAAACACCAACAAATTCAACAAAAATCTCAACATTGAAAAACACCAACAAATTCAACAACAACCTCAACATTGAAAAACACCAACAAACTCAACAACAACCTCAACATTGAAAAATAACAACAACCTCAACATTGAAAAACACCAGCAAATTCAACAACAACCTCAACATTGAAAAACAACAACAAATTCAACAACAACCTCAACATTGAAAAACAACAACAAATTCAACAACAACCTCAACATTGAAAAACAACAACAACCTAAACATTGAAAAACACCAACAAATTCAACAACAACCTCAACATTGAAAAACAACAACAACCTCAACATTGAAAAACACCAACAAATTCAACAACAACCTCAACATTCAAAAACACTAACAAATTCAACAACAACCTCGAAATTGAAAAACACCAACAAATTCAACGACAAATTCAACATTGAAAAACACCGACAAATTCAACAACAACCTCAACATTGAAAAACAACAACAATCTCAACATTGAAAAGCACCAACAAATTCAACAACAACCTCAACATTGAAAAACAACAACAACCTCAACATTGAAAAACACCAACAACTTCAACAACAACCTCAACATTGAAAAACAACAACAACCTCAACATTGAAAAACAACAACAAACTCAACATTGAAAAACACCAACAAATTCAACAACAACCTCAACATTGAAAAACAACAACAACCTCAACATTGAAAAACACCAACAAATTCAACAACAACCTCAACATTGAAAAACACCAACAAATTCAACAACAACCTCAACATTGAAAAACAACAACAACCTAAACATTGAAAAACACCAACAAAATCAACAACAACCTCAACATTGAAAAACAACAACAACCTCAACATTGAAAAACACCAACAAATTCAACAACCACCTCAACATTGAAAAACACCAACAAATTCAAGAACAACCTCAGCATTGAAAAACAACAACAACCTCAACATTGAAAAACACCAACAAATTCAACAACAACCTCAACATTGAAAAACAACAACAACCTCAACATTGAAAAACACCAACAAATTCAACAACAACTTCAACATTGAAAAACACCAACAAATTCAACAACAACCTCGAAATTGAAAAACACCAACAAATACAACAACAACCTCAACATTGAAAATCAACAACAACCTCAACGTTGAAAAACACCAACAAATTCAACAACAACCTCAACATTGACAAACACCAACAAATTCAACAGCAACCTCAGCATTGAAAAACAACAAACTCAACATTGAAAAACACCAACAAATTCAACAACAACCTCAACATTGAAAAACAACAACAACCTCAACATTGAAAAACACCAACAAATTCAACAACAACCTCAACATTGAAAAACACCAACAAATTCAACAACAACCTCAGCATTGAAAAACAACAACAACCTCAACATTGAAAAACACCAACAAATTCAACAACAACCTCAACATTGAAAAACAACAACAACCTCAACATTGAAAAACACCAACAAATTCAACAACAACCTCGAAATTGAGAAACACCAACAAATTCAACAACAACCTCAACATTGAAAAACAACAACAACCTCAACATTGAAAAACACCAACAAATTCCACAACAACCTCAAAATTGAAAAACAACAACAACCTCGAAATTGAAAAACACCAACAAATTCAACAACAACCTCAACATTGAAAAACAACAACAACCTCAACATTGAAAAACACCAACAAATTCAACAACAACCGCAACATTGAAAAACACCAATAAATTCAACAACAACCTCAACATTGAAAAACACTAACAAATTCAACAACAACCTCGAAATTGAAAAACACCAACAAATTCAACGACAAACTCAACATTGAAAAACACCGACAAATTCAACAACAACCTCAACATTGAAAAACAACAACAACCTCAACATTGAAAAACACCAACAAATTCAACAACAATCTCAACATTGAAAAGCACCAACAAATTCAACAACAACCTCAACATTGAAAAACAACAACAACCTCAACATTGAAAAACACCAACAACTTCAACAACAACCTCAACATTGAAAAACAACAGCAACCTCAACATTGAAAAACACCAACAAATTCAACAACAACCTCAACATTGAAAAACAACAACAAACTCAGCTTTGAAAAACACCAACAAATTCAGCAACAACCTGAACATTGAAAAACAACAACAACCTCAACATTGAAAAACACCAACAAATTCAACAACAACCTCAACATTGAAAAACACCAACAAATTCAACAACAACCTCAACATTGAAAAACAACAACAACCTAAACATTGAAAAACACCAACAAAATCAACAACAACCTCAACATTGAAAAACAACAACAACCTCAACATTGAAAAACACCAACAAATTCAACAACCACCTCAACATTGAAAAACACCAACAAATTCAAGAACAACCTCAGCATTGAAAAACAACAACAACCTCAACATTGAAAAACACCAACAAATTCAACAACAACCTCAACATTGAAAAACAACAACAACCTCAACATTGAAAAACACCAACAAATTCAACAACAACTTCAACATTGAAAAACACCAACAAATTCAACAACAACCTCGAAATTGAAAAACACCAACAAATACAACAACAACCTCAACATTGAAAATCAACAACAACCTCAACGTTGAAAAACACCAACAAATTCAACAACAACCTCAACATTGACAAACACCAACAAATTCAACAGCAACCTCAGCATTGAAAAACAACAAACTCAACATTGAAAAACACCAACAAATTCAACAACAACCTCAACATTGAAAAACAACAACAACCTCAACATTGAAAAACACCAACAAATTCAACAACAACCTCAACATTGAAAAACACCAACAAATTCAACAACAACCTCAGCATTGAAAAACAACAACAACCTCAACATTGAAAAACACCAACAAATTCAACAACAACCTCAACATTGAAAAACAACAACAACCTCAACATTGAAAAACACCAACAAATTCAACAACAACCTCGAAATTGAGAAACACCAACAAATTCAACAACAACCTCAACATTGAAAAACAACAACAACCTCAACATTGAAAAACACCAACAAATTCCACAACAACCTCAAAATTGAAAAACAACAACAACCTCGAAATTGAAAAACACCAACAAATTCAACAACAACCTCAACATTGAAAAACAACAACAACCTCAACATTGAAAAACACCAACAAATTCAACAACAACCGCAACATTGAAAAACACCAATAAATTCAACAACAACCTCAACATTGAAAAACACTAACAAATTCAACAACAACCTCGAAATTGAAAAACACCAACAAATTCAACGACAAACTCAACATTGAAAAACACCGACAAATTCAACAACAACCTCAACATTGAAAAACAACAACAACCTCAACATTGAAAAACACCAACAAATTCAACAACAATCTCAACATTGAAAAGCACCAACAAATTCAACAACAACCTCAACATTGAAAAACAACAACAACCTCAACATTGAAAAACACCAACAACTTCAACAACAACCTCAACATTGAAAAACAACAGCAACCTCAACATTGAAAAACACCAACAAATTCAACAACAACCTCAACATTGAAAAACAACAACAAACTCAGCTTTGAAAAACACCAACAAATTCAGCAACAACCTGAACATTGAAAAACAACAACAACCTCAACATTGAAAAACACCAACAAATTCAACAACAACCTCAACATTGAAAAACCACCAACAAATTCAACAACAACCTCAACATTTAAAAACAACAACAACCTCAACATTGAAAAACACCAACAAATTCAACAACAATCTCAACATTGAAAAACACCAACAAATTCAACAACAACCTCAACATTGAAAAACACCAACAAACTCAACAACAACCTCAACATTGAAAAATAACAACAACCTCAACATTGAAAAACACCAGCAAATTCAACAACAACCTCAACATTGAAAAACACCAACAAATTCAACAACAACCTCAACATTGAAAAACACCAACAAATTCAACAACAACCTCAACATTGAAAAACAACAACAACCTAAACATTGAAAAACACCAACAAATTCAACAACAACCTCAACATTGAAAAACAACAACAACCTCAACATTGAAAAACACCAACAAATTCAACAACAACCTCAACATTGAAAAACACCTACAAATTCAACAACAACCTCAGCATTGAAAAACAACAACAACCTCAACATTGAAAAACACCAACAAATTCAACAACAACCTCAACATTGAAAAACAACAACATACCTCAACATTGAAAAACACCAGCAAATTCAACAACAACTTCAACATTGAAAAACACCAACAAATTCAACAACAACCTCGAAATTGAAAAACACCAACAAATACAACAACAACCTCAACATTGAAAAACAACAAAAACCTCAACATTGAAAAACACCAACAAATTCAACAACAACCTCAACAGTGAAAAACAACAACCTCAACATTGCAAAACACCAGCAAATTCAACAACAACCATAACATTTAAAAACACCAACAAATTCAACAACAACCTCAACATTGAAAAACAACAACAATCTCAACATTGAAAAACACCAACAAATTCAACATCAACCTCAACATTGAAAAACAACAACAACCTCAACATTGAAAAACACCAACAAATTCAACAACAACGTCGAAATTGAAAAACACCAACAAATACAACAACAACCTCAACATTGAAAAACACCAACAAATTCAACTACAACCTCAACATGAAAAACACCAACAAATTCAACAACAACCTCAGCAGTGAAAAACAACAACAACCTCAACATTGAAAAACACCAACAAATTCAACAACAACCTCAACATTGAAAAACAACAACAACCTCAACATTGAAAAACACCAACAAATTCAACAACAACTTCAACATTGAAAAACACCAACAAATTCAACAACAACCTCGAAATTGAAAAACACCAACAAATTCAACAACAACCTCAACATTGAAAAACAACAACAACCTCAACATTGAAAAACACCAACAAATTCAACAACAACCTCAAAATTGAAAAACAACAGCAACCTCAACTTTGAAAAACACCAACAAATTCAACAACAACCTCAACATTGAAAAACAACAACAAACTAAACATTGAAAAACACCAACAAATTCAACAACAACCTCAACATTGAAAAACAACAACAAATTCAACAACAACCTCAACATTGAAAAACACCAACAAATTCAACAACAACCTCAACATTGAAAAACACTAACAAATTCAACAACAACCTCGAAATTGAAAAACACCAACAAATTCAACGACAAACTCAACGTTGAAAAACACCAACAAATTCAACAACAACCTCAACATTGAAAAACAACAACAACCTCAACATTGAAAAACACCAACAAATTCAACAACAACCTCAACATTGAAAAACAACAACAAACTCAACATTGAAAAGCACCAACAAATTCAACAACAACCTCAACATTGAAAAACAACAACAACCTCAACATTGAAAAACACCAACAAATTCAACAACAACCTCAACATTGAAAAGCACCAACAAATTCAACAACAACCTCAACATTGAAAAACAACAACAACATCAACAACAACCTCAACATTGAAAAACAACAACAACCTCAACATTGAAAAACACCAACAAATTCAACAACAACCTCAACATTGAAAAACAACAACAAACTCAGCATTGAAAAACACCAACAAATTCAGCAACAACCTCAACATTGAAAAACAACAACAACCTCAACATTGAAAAACACCAACAAATTCAACAACAACCTCAACATTGAAAAACCACCAACAAATTCAACAACAACCTCAACATTTAAAAACAACAACAACCTCAACATTGAAAAACACCAACAAATTCAACAACAACCTCAACATTGAAAAACACCAACAAATTCAACAACAACCTCAACATTGAAAAACACCAACAAACTCAACAACAACCTCAACATTGAAAAATAACAACAACCTCAACATTGAAAAACACCAACAAATTCAACAACAATCTCAACATTGAAAAGCACCAACAAATTCAACAACAACCTCAACATTGAAAAACAACAACAACCTCAACATTGAAAAACACCAACAACTTCAACAACAACCTCAACATTGAAAAACAACAACAACCTCAACATTGAAAAACACCAACAAACTCAACAACAACCTCAACATTGAAAAATAACAACAACCTCAACATTGAAAAACACCAACAAATTCAGCAACAACCTCAACATTGAAAAACAACAACAACCTCAACATTGAAAAACACCAACAAATTCAACAACAACCTCAACATTGAAAAACCACCAACAAATTCAACAACAACCTCAACATTTAAAAACAACAACAACCTCAACATTGAAAAACACCAACAAATTCAACAACAATCTCAACATTGAAAAACACCAACAAATTCAACAACAACCTCAACATTGAAAAACACCAACAAACTCAACAACAACCTCAACATTGAAAAATAACAACAACCTCAACATTGAAAAACACCAGCAAATTCAACAACAACCTCAACATTGAAAAACACCAACAAATTCAAAAACAACCTCAACATTGAAAAACACCAACAAATTCAACAACAACCTCAACATTGAAAAACAACAACAACCTAAACATTGAAAAACACCAACAAATTCAACAACAACCTCAACATTGAAAAACAAAAACAACCTCAACATTGAAAAACACCAACAAATTCAACAACAACCTCAACATTGAAAAACACCAACAAATTCAACAACAACCTCAGCATTGAAAAACAACAACAACCTCAACATTGAAAAACACCAACAAATTCAACAACAACCTCAACATTGAAAAACAACAACATACCTCAACATTGAAAAACACCAGCAAATTCAACAACAACTTCAACATTGAAAAACACCAACAAATTCAACAACAACCTCGAAATTGAAAAACACCAACAAATACAACAACAACCTCAACATTGAAAAACAACAAAAACCTCAACATTGAAAAACACCAACAAATTCAACAACAACGTCAACAGTGAAAAACAACAACCTCAACATTGCAAAACACCAGCAAATTCAACAACAACCAGAACATTTAAAAACACCAACAAATTCAACAACAACCTCAACATTGAAAAACAACAACAATCTCAACATTGAAAAACACCAACAAATTCAACATCAACCTCAACATTGAAAAACAACAACAACCTCAACATTGAAAAACACCAACAAATTCAACAACAACCTCGAAATTGAAAAACACCAACAAATACAACAACAACCTCAACATTGAAAAACACCAACAAATTCAACTACAACCTCAACATGAAAAACACCAACAAATTCAACAACAACCTCAGCAGTGAAAAACAACAACAACCTCAACATTGAAAAACACCAACAAATTCAACAACAACCTCAACATTGAAAAACAACAACAACCTCAACATTGAAAAACACCAACAAATTCAACAACAACTTCAACATTGAAAAACACCAACAAATTCAACAACAACCTCGAAATTGAAAAACACCAACAAATTCAACAACAACCTCAACATTGAAAAACAACAACAACCTCAACATTTAAAAACACCAACAAATTCAACAACAACCTCAAAATTGAAAAACAACAGCAACCTCAACTTTGAAAAACACCAACAAATTCAACAACAACCTCAACATTGAAAAACAACAACAAACTAAACATTGAAAAACACCAACAAATTCAACAACAACCGCAACATTGAAAAACAACAACAAATTCAACAACAACCGCAACATTGAAAAACACCAACAAATTCAACAACAACCTCAACATTGAAAAACACTAACAAATTCAACAACAACCTCGAAATTGAAAAACACCAACAAATTCAACGACAAACTCAACGTTGAAAAACACCAACAAATTCAACAACAACCTCAACATTGAAAAACAACAACAACCTCAACATTGAAAAACACCAACAAATTCAACAACAACCTCAAAATTGAAAAACAACAGCAACCTCAACTTTGAAAAACACCAACAAATTCAACAACAACCTCAACATTGAAAAACAACAACAAACTAAACATTGAAAAACACCAACAAATTCAACAACAACCTCAACATTGAAAAACAACAACAAATTCAACAACAACCTCAACATTGAAAAACACCAACAAATTCAACAACAACCTCAACATTGAAAAATACTAACAAATTCAACAACAACCTCGAAATTGAAAAACACCAACAAATTCAACGACAAACTCAACGTTGAAAAACACCAACAAATTCAACAACAACCTCAACATTGAAAAACAACAACAACCTCAACATTGAAAAACACCAACAAATTCAACAACAACCTCAACATTGAAAAACAACAACAAACTCAACATTGAAAAGCACCAACAAATTCAACAACAACCTCAACATTGAAAAACAACAACAACCTCAAAATTGAAAAACACCAACAAATTCAACAACAACCTCAACATTGAAAAGCACCAACAAATTCAACAACAACCTCAACATTGAAAAACAACAACAACCTCCACATTGAAAAACACCAACAACTTCAACAACAACCTCAACATTGAAAAACAACAACAACCTCAACATTGAAAAACACCAACAAATTCAACAACAACCTCAACATTGAAAAACAACAACAAACTCAGCATTGAAAAACACCAACAAATTCAGCAACAACCTCAACATTGAAAAACAACAACAACCTCAACATTGAAAAACACCAACAAATTCAACAACAACCTCAACATTGAAAAACCACCAACAAATTCAACAACAACCTCAACATTTAAAAACAACAACAACCTCAACATTGAAAAACACCAACAAATTCAACAACAATCTCAACATTGAAAAACACCAACAAATTCAACAACAACCTCAACATTGAAAAACACCAACAAACTCAACAACAACCTCAACATTGAAAAATAACAACAACCTCAACATTGAAAAACACCAACAAATTCAACAACAATCTCAACATTGAAAAGCACCAACAAATTCAACAACAACCTCAACATTGAAAAACAACAACAACCTCAACATTGAAAAACACCAACAACTTCAACAACAACCTCAACATTGAAAAACAACAACAACCTCAACATTGAAAAATACCAACAAACTCAACAACAACCTCAACATTGAAAAATAACAACAACCTCAACATTGAAAAACACCAACAAATTCACCAACAACCTCAACATTGAAAAACAACAACAACCTCAACATTGAAAAACACCAACAAATTCAACAACAACCTCAACATTGAAAAACCACCAACAAATTCAACAACAACCTCAACATTTAAAAACAACAACAACCTCAACATTGAAAAACACCAACAAATTCAACAACAATCTCAACATTGAAAAACACCAACAAATTCAACAACAACCTCAACATTGAAAAACACCAACAAACTCAACAACAACCTCAACATTGAAAAATAACAACAACCTCAACATTGAAAAACACCAGCAAATTCAACAACAACCTCAACATTGAAAAACACCAACAAATTCAACAACAACCTCAACATTGAAAAACACCAACAAATTCAACAACAACCTCAACATTGAAAAACAACAACAACCTAAACATTGAAAAACACCAACAAATTCAACAACAACCTCAACATTGAAAAACAACAACAACCTCAACATTGAAAAACACCAACAAATTCAACAACAACCTCAACATTGAAAAACACCAACAAATTCAACAACAACCTCAGCATTGAAAAACAACAACAACCTCAACATTGAAAAACACCAACAAATTCAACAACAACCTCAACATTGAAAAACAACAACATACCTCAACATTGAAAAACACCAGCAAATTCAACAACAACTTCAACATTGAAAAACACCAACAAATTCAACAACAACCTCGAAATTGAAAAACACCAACAAATACAACAACAACCTCAACATTGAAAAACAACAAAAACCTCAACATTGAAAAACACCAACAAATTCAACAACAACGTCAACAGTGAAAAACAACAACCTCAACATTGCAAAACACCAGCAAATTCAACAACAACCAGAACATTTAAAAACACCAACAAATTCAACAACAACCTCAACATTGAAAAACAACAACAATCTCAACATTGAAAAACACCAACAAATTCAACATCAACCTCAACATTGAAAAACAACAACAACCTCAACATTGAAAAACACCAACAAATTCAACAACAACCTCGAAATTGAAAAACACCAACAAATACAACAACAACCTCAACATTGAAAAACACCAACAAATTCAACTACAACCTCAACATGAAAAACACCAACAAATTCAACAACAACCTCAGCAGTGAAAAACAACAACAACCTCAACATTGAAAAACACCAACAAATTCAACAACAACCTCAACATTGAAAAACAACAACAACCTCAACATTGAAAAACACCAACAAATTCAACAACAACTTCAACATTGAAAAACACCAACAAATTCAACAACAACCTCGAAATTGAAAAACACCAACAAATTCAACAACAACCTCAACATTGAAAAACAACAACAACCTCAACATTTAAAAACACCAACAAATTCAACAACAACCTCAAAATTGAAAAAGAACAGCAACCTCAACTTTGAAAAACACCAACAAATTCAACAACAACCTCAACATTGAAAAACAACAACAAACTAAACATTGAAAAACACCAACAAATTCAACAACAACCGCAACATTGAAAAACAACAACAAATTCAACAACAACCGCAACATTGAAAAACACCAACAAATTCAACAACAACCTCAACATTGAAAAACACTAACAAATTCAACAACAACCTCGAAATTGAAAAACACCAACAAATTCAACGACAAACTCAACGTTGAAAAACACCAACAAATTCAACAACAACCTCAACATTGAAAAACAACAACAACCTCAACATTGAAAAACACCAACAAATTCAACAACAACCTCAACATTGAAAAACAACAACAAACTCAACATTGAAAAGCACCAACAAATTCAACAACAACCTCAACATTGAAAAACAACAACAACCTCAACATTGAAAAACACCAACAAATTCAACAACAACCTCAACATTGAAAAACACCAACAAATTCAACAACAACCTCAACATTGAAAAACAACAACAACCTAAACATTGAAAAACACCAACAAATTCAACAACAACCTCAACATTGAAAAACAAGAACAACCTCAACATTGAAAAACACCAACAAATTCAACAACAACCTCAACATTGAAAAACACCAACAAATTCAACAACAACCTCAGCATTGAAAAACAACAACAACCTCAACATTGAAAAACACCAGCAAATTCAACAACAACCTCAACATTGAAAAACAACAACAACCTCAACATTGAAAAACACCAACAAATTCAACAACAACTTCAACATTGAAAAACACCAACAAATTCAACAACAACCTCGAAATTGAAAAACACCAACAAATACAACAACAACCTCTACATTGAAAAACAACAACAACCTCAACATTGAAAAACACCAACAAATTCAACAGCAACCTCAACATTGAAAAACAACAACAACCTCAACATTGCAAAACACCAGCAAATTCAACAACAACCTCAACATTTAAAAACACCAACAAATTCAACAACAACCTCAACATTGAAAAACAACAACAATCACAACATTGAAAAACACCAACAAATTCAACAACAACCTCAACATTGAAAAACAACAACAACCTCAACATTGAAAAACACCAACAAATTCAACAACAACCTCGACATTGAAAAACACCCTCAAATTCAAAATCAACCTCAACATTGAAAAACACCAACAACCTCAAAATTGAAAAAACACCAACAAATTCAACAACAACCTCAACATTTAAAAACAACAACAACCTCAACATTGAAAAACACCAACAAATTCAACAAAAATCTCAACATTGAAAAACACCAACAAATTCAACAACAACCTCAACATTGAAAAACACCAACAAACTCAACAACAACCTCAACATTGAAAAATAACAACAACCTCAACATTGAAAAACACCAGCAAATTCAACAACAACCTCAACATTGAAAAACACCAACAAATTCAACAACAACCTCAACATTGAAAAACAACAACAACCTAAACATTGAAAAACACCAACAAATTCAACAACAACCTCAACATTGAAAAACAACAACAACCTCAACATTGAAAAACACCAACAAATTCAACAACAACCTCAACATTGAAAAACACCAACAATTTCAACAACAACCTCAGCATTGAAAAACAACAACAACCTCAACATTGAAAAACACCAACAAATTCAACAACAACCTCAACATTGAAAAACAACAACAACCTCAACATTGAAAAACACCAGCAAATTCAACAACAACTTCAACATTGAAAAACACCAACAAATTCAACAACAACCTCGAAATTGAAAAACACCAACAAATACAACAACAACCTCAACATTGAAAAACACCAACAAATTCAACAACAACCTCAACAGTGAAAAACAACAACAACCTCAACATTGCAAAACACCAGCAAATTCAACAACAACCTCAACATTTACAAACATCAACAAATTCAACAACAACCTCAACATTGAAAAACAACAACAATCTCAACATTGAAAAACACCAACAAATTCAACATCAACCTCAACATTGAAAAACAACAACAACCTCAACATTGAAAAACACCAACAAATTCAACAACAACCTCGAAATTGAAAAACACCAACAAATACAACAACAACCTCAACATTGAAAAACACCAACAAATTCAACAACAACCTCAACATTGAAAAACACCTACAAATTCAACAACAACCTCAGCATTGAAAAACAACAACAACCTCAACATTGAAAAACACCAACAAATTCAACAACAACCTCAACATTGAAAAACGACAACAACCTCAACATTGAAAAACACCAACAAATTCAACAACAACTTCAACATTGAAAAACACCAACAAATTCAACAACAACCTCGAAATTGAAAAACACCAACAAATTCAACAACAACCTCAACATTGAAAAACAACAACAACCTCAACATTGAAAAACACCAACAAATTCAACAACAACCTCAAAATTGAAAAACAACAGCAACCTCAACTTTGAAAAACACCAACAAATTCAACAACAACCTCAACATTGAAAAACAACAACAAACTAAACATTGAAAAACACCAACAAATTCAACAACAACCTCAACATTGAAAAACAACAACAACCTCAACATTGAAAAACACCAACAAATTCAACAACAACCTCAACATTGAAAAACAACAACAAATTCAACAACAACCTCAACATTGAAAAACACTAACAAATTCAACAACAACCTCGAAATTGAAAAACACCAACAAATTCAACGACAAACTCAACGTTGAAAAACACCAACAAATTCAACAACAACCTCAACATTGAAAAACAACAACAACCTCAACATTGAAAAACATCAACAAATTCAACAACAATCTCAACATTGAAAAACACCAACAAATTCAACAACAACCTCAACATTGAAAAACAACAACACACCTAAACATTGAAAAACACCAACAAATTCAACAACAACCTCAACATTGAAAAACAACAACAACCTCAATATTGAAAAACACCAACAAATTCAACAACAACCTCAACATTGAAAAACACCAACAAATTCAACAACAACCTCAGCATTGAAAAACAACAAGAACCTCAACATTGAAAAACACCAGCAAATTCAACAACAACCTCAACATTGAAAAACAACAACAACCTCAACATTGAAAAACACCAACAAATTCAACAACAACCTCAACATTGAAAAACAACAACAAATTCAACAACAACCTCAACATTGAAAAACAACAACAACCTAAACATTGAAAAACACCAACAAATTCAACAACAACCTCAACATTGAAAAACAACAACAACCTCAACATTGAAAAACACCAACAAATTCAACAACAACCTCAACATTGAAAAACACCAACAATTTCAACAACAACCTCAGCATTGAAAAACAACAACAACCTCAACATTGAAAAACACCAACAAATTCAACAACAACCTCAACATTGAAAAACAACAACAACTTCAACATTGAAAAACACCAACAAATTCAACAACAACCTCGAAATTGAAAAACACCAAAAAATACAACAACAACCTCAACATTGAAAAACACCAACAAATTCAACAACAACCTCAACAGTGAAAAACAACAACAACCTCAACATTTACAAACATCAACAAATTCAACAACAACCTCAACATTGAAAAACAACAACAATCTCAACATTGAAAAACACCAACAAATTCAACATCAACCACAACATTGAAAAACAACAACAACCTCAACATTGAAAAACACCAACAAATTCAACAACAACCTCGAAATTGAAAAACACCAACAAATACAACAACAACCTCAACATTGAAAAACACCAACAAATTCAACAACAACCTCAACATTGAAAAACACCTACAAATTCAACAACAACCTCAGCATTGAAAAACAACAACAACCTCAACATTGAAAAACACCAACAAATTCAACAACAACCTCAACATTGAAAAACAACAACAACCTCAACATTGAAAAACACCAACAAATTCAACAACAACTTCAACATTGAAAAACACCAACAAATTCAACAACAACCTCGAAATTGAAAAACACCAACAAATTCAACAACAACCTCAACATTGAAAAACAACAACAACCTCAACATTGAAAAACACCAACAAATTCAACAACAACCTCAAAATTGAAAAACAACAGCAACCTCAACTTTGAAAAACACCAACAAATTCAACAACAACCTCAACATTGAAAAACAACAACAAACTAAACATTGAAAAACACCAACAAATTCAACAACAACCTCAACATTGAAAAACAACAACAACCTCAACATTGAAAAACACCAACAAATTCAACAACAACCTCAACATTGAAAAACACCAACAAATTCAACAACAACCTCAACATTGAAAAACACTAACAAATTCAACAACAACCTCGAAATTGAAAAACACCAACAAATTCAACGACAAACTCAACGTTGAAAAACACCAACAAATTCAACAACAACCTCAACATTGAAAAACAACAAAAACCTCAACATTGAAAAACATCAACAAATTCAACAACAATCTCAACATTGAAAAACACCAACAAATTCAACAACAACCTCAACATTGAAAAACAACAACACACCTAAACATTGAAAAACACCAACAAATTCAACAACAACCTCAACATTGAAAAACAACAACAACCTCAATATTGAAAAACACCAACAAATTCAACAACAACCTCAACATTGAAAAACACCAACAAATTCAACAACAACCTCAGCATTGAAAAACAACAACAACCTCAACATTGAAAAACACCAGCAAATTCAACAACAACCTCAACATTGAAAAACAACAACAACCTCAACATTGAAAAACACCAACAAATTCAACAACAACTTCAACATTGAAAAACACCAACAAATTCAACAACAACCTCGAAATTGAAAAACACCAACAAATACAACAACAACCTCTACATTGAAAAACAACAACAACCTCAACATTGAAAAACACCAACAAATTCAACAACAACCTCAACATTGAAAAACAACAACAACCTCAACATTGCAAAACACCAGCAAATTCAACAACAACCTCAACATTTAAAAACACCAACAAATTCAACAACAACCTCAAAATTGAAAAACAACAACAATCACAACATTGAAAAACACCAACAAATTCAACAACAACCTCAACATTGAAAAACAACAACAACCTCAACATTGAAAAACACCAACAAATTCAACAACAACCTCGACTTTGAAAAACACCCTCAAATTCAAAATCAACCTCAACATTGAAAAACACCAACAACCTCAAAATTGAAAAAACACCAACAAATTCAACAACAACCTCAACATTTAAAAACAACAACAACCTCAACATTGAAATCAACAACAAATTCAACAACAACCTCAACATTGAAAAACACCAACAAATTCAACAACAACCTCAACATTGAAAAACACCAACAAACTCAACAACAACCTCAACATTGAAAAATAACAACAACCTCAACATTGAAAAACACCAGCAAATTCAACAACAACCTCAACATTGAAAAACACCAACAAATTCAACAACAACCTCAACATTGAAAAACACCAACAAATTCAACAACAACCTCAACATTGAAAAACAACAACAACCTAAACATTGAAAAACACCAACAAATTCAACAACAACCTCAACATTGAAAAACAACAACAACCTCAACATTGAAAAACACCAACAAATTCAACAACAACCTCAACATTGAAAAACACCAACAAATTCAACAACAACCACAGCATTGAAAAACAACAAAACCTCAACATTGAAAAACACCAACAAATTCAACAACAACCTCAACATTGAAAAACAACAACAACCTCAACATTGAAAAACACCAGCAAATTCAACAACAACTTCAACATTGAAAAACACCAACAAATTCAACAACAACCTCGAAATTGAAAAACACCAACAAATACAACAACAACCTCAACATTGAAAAACAACAAAAACCTCAACATTGAAAAACACCAACAAATTCAACAACAACCTCAACAGTGAAAAACAACAACAACCTCAACATTGCAAAACACCAGCAAATTCAACAACAACCTCAACATTTAAAAACACCAGCAAATTCAACAACAACCTCAACATTGAAAAACACCAACAAATTCAACAACAACCTCAACATTGAAAAACAACAACAAATTCAACAACAACCTCAACATTGAAAAACAACAACAACCTAAACATTGAAAAACACCAACAAATTCAACAACAACCTCAACATTGCAAAACACCAGCAAATTCAACAACAACCTCAACATTTAAAAACACCAACAAATTCAACAACAACCTCAACATTGAAAAACAACAACAATCACAACATTGAAAAACACCAACAAATTCAACAACAACCTCAACATTGAAAAACAACAACAACCTCAACATTGAAAAACACCAACAAATTCAACAACAACCTCGACATTGAAAAACACCCTCAAATTCAAAATCAACCTCAACATTGAAAAACACCAACAACCTCAAAATTGAAAAAACACCAACAAATTCAACAACAACCTCAACATTTAAAAACAACAACAACCTCAACATTGAAATCAACAACAAATTCAACAACAACCTCAACATTGAAAAACACCAACAAATTCAACAACAACCTCAACATTGAAAAACACCAACAAACTCAACAACAACCTCAACATTGAAAAATAACAACAACCTCAACATTGAAAAACACCAGCAAATTCAACAACAACCTCAACATTGAAAAACACCAACAAATTCAACAACAACCTCAACATTGAAAAACACCAACAAATTCAACAACAACCTCAACATTGAAAAACAACAACAACCTAAACATTGAAAAACACCAACAAATTCAACAACAACCTCAACATTGAAAAACAACAACAACCTCAACATTGAAAAACACCAACAAATTCAACAACAACCTCAACATTGAAAAACACCAACAAATTCAACAACAACCACAGCATTGAAAAACAACAAAACCTCAACATTGAAAAACACCAACAAATTCAACAACAACCTCAACATTGAAAAACAACAACAACCTCAACATTGAAAAACACCAGCAAATTCAACAACAACTTCAACATTGAAAAACACCAACAAATTCAACAACAACCTCGAAATTGAAAAACACCAACAAATACAACAACAACCTCAACATTGAAAAACAACAAAAACCTCAACATTGAAAAACACCAACAAATTCAACAACAACCTCAACAGTGAAAAACAACAACAACCTCAACATTGCAAAACACCAGCAAATTCAACAACAACCTCAACATTTAAAAACACCAGCAAATTCAACAACAACCTCAACATTGAAAAACAACAACAAATTCAACAACAACCTCAACATTGAAAAACAACAACAACCTAAACATTGAAAAACACCAACAAATTCAACAACAACCTCAACATTGAAAAACAACAACAACATCAACTTTGAAAAACACCAACAAATTCAACAACAACCTCAACATTGAAAAACACCAACAATTTCAACAACAACCTCAGCATTGAAACACAACAACAACCTCAACATTGAAAAACACCAACAAATTCAACAACAACCTCAACATTGAAAAACAACAACAACCTCAACATTGAAAAGCACCAGCAAATTCAACAACAACTTCAACATTGAAAAACACCAACAAATTCAACAACAACCTCGAAATTGAAAAACACCAACAAATACAACAACAACCTCAACATTGAAAAACAACAAAAACCTCAACATTGAAAAACACCAACAAATTCAACAACAACCTCAACAGTGAAAAACAACAACAACCTCAACATTGCAAAACACCAGCATATTCAACAACAACCTCAACATTTAAAAACACCAACAAATTCAACAACAACCTCAACATTGAAAAACAACAACAATCTCAACATTGAAAAACACCAACAAATTCAACATCAACCTCAACATTGAAAAACAACAACAACCTCAACATTGAAAAACACCAACAAATTCAACAACAACCTCGAAATTGAAAAACACCAACAAATACAACAACAACCTCAACATTGAAAAACACCAACAAATTCAACAACAACCTCAACATTGAAAAACACCTACAAATTCAGCAACAACCTCAGCATTGAAAAACAACAACAACCTCAACATTTAAAAACACCAACAAATACAACAACAACCTCAACATTGAAAAACACCAACAAATTCAACAACAACCTCAACATTGAAAAACACCTACAAATTCAACAACAACCTCAGCATTGAAAAACAACAAGAACCTCAACATTGAAAAACACCAACAAATTCAACAACAACTTCAACATTGAAAAACACCAACAAATTCAACAACAACCTCGAAATTGAAAAACACGAACAAATTCAACAACAACCTCAACATTGAAAAACAACAACAACCTCAACATTCAAAAACACCAACAAATTCAACAACAACCTCAAAATTGAAAAACAACAGCAACCTCAACTTTGAAAAACACCAACAAATTCAACAACAACCTCAACATTGAAAAACAACAACAAACTAAACATTGAAAAACACCAACAAATTCAACAACAACCTCAACATTGAAAAACAACAACAACCTCAACATTGAAAAACACCAACAAATTCAACAACAACCTCAACATTGAAAAACACCAACAAATTCAACATCAACCTCAACATTGAAAAACACCAACAAATTCAACGACAAACTCAACGTTGAAAAACACCAACAAATTCAACAACAACCTCAACATTGAAAAACAACAACAACCTCAACATTGAAAAACATCAACAAATTCAACAACAATCTCAACATTGAAAAACACCAACCAATTCAACAACAACCTCAACATTGAAAAACAACAACAACCTAAACATTGAAAAACACCAACAAATTCAACAACAACCTCAACATTGAAAAACAACAACAACCTCAACATTGAAAAACACCAACAAATTCAACAACAACCTCAACATTGAAAAATACCAACAAATTCAACAACAACCTCAGCATTGAAAAACAACAACAACCTCAACATTGAAAAACACCAGCAAATTCAACAACAACCTCAACATTGAAAAACAACAACAACCTCAACATTGAAAAACACCAACAAATTCAACAACAACTTCAACATTGAAAAACACCAACAAATTCAACAACAACCTCGAAATTGAAAAACACCAACAAATACAACAACAACCTCTACATTGAAAAACAACAACAACCTCAACATTGCAAAACACCAGCAAATTCAACAACAACCTCAACATTTAAAAACACCAACAAATTCAACAACAACCTCAACATTGAAAAACAACAACAATCACAACATTGAAAAACACCAACAAATTCAACAACAACCTCAACATTGAAAAACAACAACAACCTCAACATTGAAAAACACCAACAAATTCAACAACAACCTCGACATTGAAAAACACCCTCAAATTCAAAATCAACCTCAACATTGAAAAACACCAACAAATTCAACAACAACCTCAACATTGAAAAACACCTACAAATTCAACAACAACCTCAGCATTGAAAAACAACAACAACCTCAACATTGAAAAACACCAACAAATTCAACAACAACCTCAACATTGAAAAACAACAACAACCTCAACATTGAAAAACACCAACAAATTCAACAACAACTTCAACATTGAAAAACACCAACAAATTCAACAACAACCTCGAAATTGAAAAACACCAACAAATTCAACAACAACCTCAACATTGAAAAACAACAACAACCTCAACATTGAAAAACACCAACAAATTCAACAACAACCTCAAAATTGAAAAACAACAGCAACCTCAACTTTGAAAAACACCAACAAATTCAACAACAACCTCAACATTGAAAAACAACAACAAACTAAACATTGAAAAACACCAACAAATTCAACAACAACCTCAACATTGAAAAACAACAACAACCTCAACATTGAAAAACACCAACAGATTCAACAACAACCTCAACATTGAAAAACACCAACAAATTCAACAACAACCTCAACATTGAAAAACACTAACAAATTCAACAACAACCTCGAAATTGAAAAACACCAACAAATTCAACGACAAACTCAACGTTGAAAAACACCAACAAATTCAACAACAACCTCAACATTGAAAAACAACAACAACCTCAACATTGAAAAACATCAACAAATTCAACAACAATCTCAACATTGAAAAACACCAACAAATTCAACAACAACCTCAACATTGAAAAACAACAACACACCTAAACATTGAAAAACACCAACAAATTCAACAACAACCTCAACATTGAAAAACAACAACAACCTCAATATTGAAAAACACCAACAAATTCAACAACAACTTCAACATTGAAAAACACCAACAAATTCAACAACAACCTCAGCATTGAAAAACAACAACAACCTCAACATTTAAAAACACCAGCAAATTCAACAACAACCTCAACATTGAAAAACAACAACAACCTCAACATTGAAAAACACCAACAAATTCAACAACAACTTCAACATTGAAAAACACCAACAAATTCAACAACAACCTCGAAATTGAAAAACACCAACAAATACAACAACAACCTCTACATTGAAAAACAACAACAACCTCGAAATTGAAAAACACCAACAAATTCAACAACAACCTCAACATTGAAAAACAACAACAACCTCAACATTGCAAAACACCAGCAAATTCAACAACAACCTCAACATTTAAAAACACCAACAAATTCAACAACAACCTCAACATTGAAAAACAACAACAATCACAACATTGAAAAACACCAACAAATTCAACAACAACCTCAACATTGAAAAACAACAACAACCTCAACATTGAAAAACACCAACAAATTCAACAACAACCTCGACATTGAAAAACACCCTCAAATTCAAAATCAACCTCAACATTGAAAAACACCAACAACCTCAAAATTGAAAAAACACCAACAAATTCAACAACAACCTCATCATTTAAAAACAACAACAACCTCAACATTGAAATCAACAACAAATTCAACAACAACCTCAACATTGAAAAACACCAACAAATTCAACAACAACCTCAACATTGAAAAACACCAACAAACTCAACAACAACCTCAACATTGAAAAATAACAACAACCTCAACATTGAAAAACACCAGCAAATTCAACAACAACCTCAACATTGAAAAACACCAACAAATTCAACAACAACCTCAACATTGAAAAACACCAACAAATTCAACAACAACCTCAACATTGAAAAACAACAACAACCTAAACATTGAAAAACACCAACAAATTCAACAACAACCTCAACATTGAAAAACAACAACAACCTCAACATTGAAAAACACCAACAAATTCAACAACAACCTCAACATTGAAAAACACCAACAAATTCAACAACAACCACAGCATTGAAAAACAACAAAACCTCAACATTGAAAAACACCAACAAATTCAACAACAACCTCAACATTGAAAAACAACAACAACCTCAACATTGAAAAACACCAGCAAATTCAACAACAACTTCAACATTGAAAAACACCAACAAATTCAACAACAACCTCGAAATTGAAAAACACCAACAAATACAACAACAACCTCAACATTGAAAAACAACAAAAACCTCAAAATTGAAAAACACCAACAAATTCAACAACAACCTCAACAGTGAAAAACAACAACAACCTCAACATTGCAAAACACCAGCAAATTCAACAACAACCTCAACATTTAAAAACACCAGCAAATTCAACAACAACCTCAACATTGAAAAACACCAACAAATTCAACAACAACCTCAACATTGAAAAACAACAACAAATTCAACAACAACCTCAACATTGAAAAACAACAACAACCTAAACATTGAAAAACACCAACAAATTCAACAACAACCTCAACATTGAAAAACAACAACAACCTCAACTTTGAAAAACACCAACAAATTCAACAACAACCTCAACATTGAAAAACACCAACAATTTCAACAACAACCTCAGCATTGAAACACAACAACAACCTCAACATTGAAAAACACCAACAAATTCAACAACAACTTCAACATTGAAAAACAACAACAACCTCAACATTGAAAAGCACCAGCAAATTCAACAACAACTTCAACATTGAAAAACACCAACAAATTCAACAACAACCTCGAAATTGAAAAACACCAACAAATACAACAACAACCTCAACATTGAAAAACAACAAAAACCTCAACATTGAAAAACACCAACAAATTCAACAACAACCTCAACAGTGAAAAACAACAACAACCTCAACATTGCAAAACACCAGCATATTCAACAACAACCTCAACATTTAAAAACACCAACAAATTCAACAACAACCTCAACATTGAAAAACAACAACAATCTCAACATTGAAAAACACCAACAAATTCAACATCAACCTCAACATTGAAAAACAACAACAACCTCAACATTGAAAAACACCAACAAATTCAACAACAACCTCGAAATTGAAAAACACCAACAAATACAACAACAACCTCAACATTGAAAAACACCAACAAATTCAACAACAACCTCAACATTGAAAAACACCTACAAATTCAGCAACAACCTCAGCATTGAAAAACAACAACCTCAACATTTAAAAACACCAACAAATACAACAACAACCTCAACATTGAAAAACACCAACAAATTCAACAACAACCTCAACATTGAAAAACACCTACAAATTCAACAACAACCTCAGCATTGAAAAACAACAAGAACCTCAACATTGAAAAACACCAACAAATTCAACAACAACTTCAACATTGAAAAACAACAACAACCTCAACATTCAAAAACACCAACAAATTCAACAACAACCTCAAAATTGAAAAACAACAGCAACCTCAACTTTGAAAAACACCAACAAATTCAACAACAACCTCAACATTGAAAAACAACAACAAACTAAACATTGAAAAACACCAACAAATTCAACAACAACCTCAACATTGAAAAACAACAACAACCTCAACATTGAAAAACACCAACAAATTCAACAACAACCTCAACATTGAAAAACACCAACAAATTCAACATCAACCTCAACATTGAAAAACACCAACAAATTCAACGACAAACTCAACGTTGAAAAACACCAACAAATTCAACAACAACCTCAACATTGAAAAACAACAACAACCTCAACATTGAAAAACATCAACAAATTCAACAACAATCTCAACATTGAAAAACACCAACCAATTCAACAACAACCTCAACATTGAAAAACAACAACAACCTAAACATTGAAAAACACCAACAAATTCAACAACAACCTCAACATTGAAAAACAACAACAACCTCAACATTGAAAAACACCAACAAATTCAACAACAACCTCAACATTGAAAAACACCAACAAATTCAACAACAACCTCAACAGTGAAAAACAACAACAACCTCAACATTGAAAAACATCAACAAATTCAACAACAATCTCAACATTGAAAAACACCAACCAATTCAACAACAACCTCAACATTGAAAAACAACAACAACCTAAACATTGAAAAACACCAACAAATTCAACAACAACCTCAACATTGAAAAACAACAACAACCTCAACATTGAAAAACACCCACAAATTCAACAACAACTTCAACATTGAAAAACACCAACAAATTCAACAACAACCTCGAAATTGAAAAACAACAAGAACCTCAACATTGAAAAACACCAACAAATTCAACAACAACTTCAACATTGAAAAACACCAACAAATTCAACAACAACCTCGAAATTGAAAAACACGAGCAAATTCAACAACAACCTCAACATTGAAAAACAACAACAACCTCAACATTCAAAAACACCAACAAATTCAACAACAACCTCAAAATTGAAAAACAACAGCAACCTCAACTTTGAAAAACACCAACAAATTCAACAACAACCTCAACATTGAAAAACAACAACAAACTAAACATTGAAAAACACCAACAAATTCAACAACAACCTCAACATTGAAAAACAACAACAACCTCAACATTGAAAAACACCAACAAATTCAACAACAACTTCAACATTGAAAAACACCAACAAATTCAACAACAACCCCGAAATTGAAAAACACGAACAAATTCAACAACAACCTCAACATTGAAAAACAACAACAACCTCAACATTCAAAAACACCAACAAATTCAACAACAACCTCAAAATTGAAAAACAACAGCAACCTCAACTTTGAAAAACACCAACAAATTCAACAACAACCTCAACATTGAAATACAACAACAAACTAAACATTGAAAAACACCAACAAATTCAACAACAACCTCAACATTGAAAAACAACAACAACCTCAACATTGAAAAATACCAACAAATTCAACAACAACCTCAACATTGAAAAACACCAACAAATTCAACATCAACCTCAACATTGAAAAACACCAACAAATTCAACGACAAACTCAACGTTGAAAAACACCAACAAATTCAACAACAACCTCAACATTGAAAAACAACAACAACCTCAACATTGAAAAACATCAACAAATTCAACAACAATCTCAACATTGAAAAACACCAACCAATTCAACAACAACCTCAACATTGAAAAACAACAACAACCTAAACATTGAAAAACACCAACAAATTCAACAACAATCTCAACATTGAAAAACAACAACAACCTCAACATTGAAAAACACCAACAAATTCAACAACAACCTCAACATTGAAAAACACCAACAAATTCAACAACAACCTCAACATTGAAAAACACCAACAAATTCAACAACAACCTCAACAGTGAAAAACAACAACAACCTCAACATTGCAAAACACCAGCAAATTCAACAACAACCTCAACATTTAAAAACACCAGCAAATTCAACAACAACCTCAACATTGAAAAACAACAACAACCTCAACATTGAAAAACATCAACAAATTCAACAACAATCTCAACATTGAAAAACACCAACCAATTCAACAACAACCTCAACATTGAAAAACAACAACAACCTAAACATTGAAAAACACCAACAAATTCAACAACAACCTCAACATTGAAAAACAACAACAACCTCAACATTGAAAAACACCAACAAATTCAACAACAACTTCAACATTGAAAAACACCAACAAATTCAACAACAACCTCGAAATTGAAAAACAACAAGAACCTCAACATTGAAAAACACCAACAAATTCAACAACAACTTCAACATTGAAAAACACCAACAAATTCAACAACAACCTCGAAATTGAAAAACACGAACAAATTCAACAACAACCTCAACATTGAAAAACAACAACAACCTCAACATTCAAAAACACCAACAAATTCAACAACAACCTCAAAATTGAAAAACAACAGCAACCTCAACTTTGAAAAACACCAACAAATTCAACAACAACCTCAACATTGAAAAACAACAACAAACTAAACATTGAAAAACACCAACAAATTCAACAACAACCTCAACATTGAAAAACAACAACAACCTCAACATTGAAAAACACCAACAAATTCAACAACAACTTCAACTTTGAAAAACACCAACAAATTCAACAACAACCTCGAAATTGAAAAACACGAACAAATTCAACAACAACCTCAACATTGAAAAACAACAACAACCTCAACATTCAAAAACACCAACAAATTCAACAACAACCTCAAAATTGAAAAACAACAGCAACCTCAACTTTGAAAAACACCAACAAATTCAACAACAACCTCAACATTGAAAAACAACAACAAACTAAACATTGAAAAACACCAACAAATTCAACAACAACCTCAACATTGAAAAACAACAACAACCTCAACATTGAAAAACACCAACAAATTCAACAACAACCTCAACATTGAAAAAGACCAACAAATTCAACATCAACCTCAACATTGAAAAACACCAACAAATTCAACGACAAACTCAACGTTGAAAAACACCAACAAATTCAACAACAACCTCAACATTGAAAAACAACAACAACCTCAACATTGAAAAACATCAACAAATTCAACAACAATCTCAACATTGAAAAACACCAACCAATTCAACAACAACCTCAACATTGAAAAACAACAACAACCTAAACATTGAAAAACACCAACAAATTCAACAACAACCTCAACATTGAAAAACAACAACAACCTCAACATTGAAAAACACCAACAAATTCAACAACAACCTCAACATTGAAAAACACCAACAAATTCAACAACAACCTCAACAGTGAAAAACAACAACAACCTCAACATTGCAAAACACCAGCAAATTCAACAACAACCTCAACATTTAGAAACACCAGCAAATTCAACGACAAACTCAACGTTGAAAAACACCAACAAATTCAACAACAACCTCAACATTGAAAAACAACAACAACCTCAACATTGAAAAACATCAACAAATTCAACAACAATCTCAACATTGAAAAACACCAACCAATTCAACAACAACCTCAACATTGAAAAACAACAACAACCTAAACATTGAAAAACACCAACAAATTAAACAACAACCTCAACATTGAAAAACAACAACAACCTCAACATTGAAAAACACCAACAAATTCAACAACAACCTCAACATTGAAAAACACCAACAAATTCAACAACAACCTCAACAGTGAAAAACAACAACAACCTCAACATTGCAAAACACCAGCAAATTCAACAACAACCTCAACATTTAAAAACACCAGCAAATTCAACAACAACCTCAACATTGAAAAACACCAGCAAATTCAACAACAACCTCAACATTGAAAAACAACAACAAATTCAACAACAACCTCAACATTGAAAAACAACAACAACCTCAACATTGAAAAACACCAACAAATTCAACAACAACCTCAACATTGAAAAACAACAACAACCTCAACATTGAAAAGCACCAGCAAATTCAACAACAACTTCAACATTGAAAAACACCAACAAATTCAACAACAACCTCGAAATTGAAAAACACCAACAAATACAACAACAACCTCAACATTGAAAAACAACAAAAACCTCAACATTGAAAAACACCAACAAATTCAACAACAACCTCAACAGTGAAAAACAACAACAACCTCAACATTGCAAAACACCAGCATATTCAACAACAACCTCAACATTTAAAAACACCAACAAATTCAACAACAACCTCAACATTGAAAAACAACAACAATCTCAACATTGAAAAACACCAACAAATTCAACATCAACCTCAACATTGAAAAACAACAACAACCTCAACATTGAAAAACACCAACAAATTCAACAACAACCTCGAAATTGAAAAACACCAACAAATACAACAACAACCTCAACATTGAAAAACACCAACAAATTCAACAACAACCTCAACATTGAAAAACACCTACAAATTCAGCAACAACCTCAGCATTGAAAAACAACAACAACCTCAACATTTAAAAACACCAACAAATACAACAACAACCTCAACATTGAAAAACACCAACAAATTCAACAACAACCTCAACATTGAAAAACACCTACAAATTCAACAACAACCTCAGCATTGAAAAACAACAAGAACCTCAACATTGAAAAACACCAACAAATTCAACAACAACTTCAACATTGAAAAACACCAACAAATTCAACAACAACCTCGAAATTGAAAAACACGAACAAATTCAACAACAACCTCAACATTGAAAAACAACAACAACCTCAACATTCAAAAACACCAACAAATTCAACAACAACCTCAAAATTGAAAAACAACAGCAACCTCAACTTTGAAAAACACCAACAAATTCAACAACAACCTCAACATTGAAAAACAACAACAAACTAAACATTGAAAAACACCAACAAATTCAACATCAACCTCAACATTGAAAAACAACAACAACCTCAACATTGAAAAACACCAACAAATTCAACAACAACCTCAACATTGAAAAACACCAACAAATTCAACATCAACCTCAACATTGAAAAACACCAACAAATTCAACGACAAACTCAACGTTGAAAAACACCAACAAATTCAACAACAACCTCAACATTGAAAAACAACAACAACCTCAACATTGAAAAACAACAACAAATTCAACAACAATCTCAACATTGAAAAACACCAACCAATTCAACAACAACCTCAACATTGAAAAACAACAACAACCTAAACATTGTAAAACACCAACAAATTCAACAACAACCTCAACATTGAAAAACAACAACAACCTCAACATTGAAAAACACCAACAAATTCAACAACAACCTCAACATTGAAAAACACCAACAAATTCAACAACAACCTCAGCATTGAAAAACAACAACAACCTCAACATTGAAAAACACCAGCAAATTCAACAACAACCTCAACATTGAAAAACAACAACAACCTCAACATTGAAAAACACCAACAAATTCAACAACAACCTCAACATTGAAAAACACCAACAAATTCAACATCAACCTCAACATTGAAAAACACCAACAAATTCAACGACAAACTCAACATTGAAAAACACCTACAAATTCAGCAACAACCTCAGCATTGAAAAACAACAACAACCTCAACATTTAAAAACACCAACAAATACAACAACAACCTCAACATTGAAAAACACCAACAAATTCAACAACAACCTCAACATTGAAAAACACCTACAAATTCAACAACAACCTCAGCATTGAAAAACAACAAGAACCTCAACATTGAAAAACACCAACAAATTCAACAACAACTTCAACATTGAAAAACACCAACAAATTCAACAACAACCTCGAAATTGAAAAACACGAACAAATTCAACAACAACCTCAACATTGAAAAACAACAACAACCTCAACATTCAAAAACACCAACAAATTCAACAACAACCTCAAAATTGAAAAACAACAGCAACCTCAACTTTGAAAAACACCAACAAATTCAACAACAACCTCAACATTGAAAAACAACAACAAACTAAACATTGAAAAACACCAACAAATTCAACAACAACCTCAACATTGAAAAACAACAACAACCTCAACATTGAAAAACACCAACAAATTCATCAACAACCTCAACATTGAAAAACACCAACAAATTCAACATCAACCTCAACATTGAAAAACACCAACAAATTCAACGACAAACTCAACGTTGAAAAACACCAACAAATTCAACAACAACCTCAACATTGAAAAACAACAACAACCTCAACATTGAAAAACATCAACAAATTCAACAACAATCTCAACATTGAAAAACACCAACCAATTCAACAACAACCTCAACATTGAAAAACAACAACAACCTAAACATTGAAAAACACCAACAAATTCAACAACAACCTCAACATTGAAAAACAACAACAACCTCAACATTGAAAAACACCAACAAATTCAACAACAACCTCAACATTGAAAAACACCAACAAATTCAACAACAACCTCAACAGTGAAAAACAACAACAACCTCAACATTGCAAAACACCAGCAAATTCAACAACAACCTCAACATTTAAAAACACCAGCAAATTCAACAACAACCTCAACATTGAAAAACAACAACAACCTCAACATTGAAAAACATCAACAAATTCAACAACAATCTCAACATTGAAAAACACCAACCAATTCAACAACAACCTCAACATTGAAAAACAACAACAACCTAAACATTGAAAAACACCAACAAATTCAACAACAACCTCAACATTGAAAAACAACAACAACCTCAACATTGAAAAACACCAACAAATTCAACAACAACCTCAACATTGAAAAACACCAACAAATTCAACAACAACCTCAACAGTGAAAAACAACAACAACCTCAACATTGAAAAACATCAACAAATTCAACAACAATCTCAACATTGAAAAACACCAACCAATTCAACAACAACCTCAACATTGAAAAACAACAACAACCTAAACATTGAAAAACACCAACAAATTCAACAACAACCTCAACATTGAAAAACAACAACAACCTCAACATTGAAAAACACCCACAAATTCAACAACAACTTCAACATTGAAAAACACCAACAAATTCAACAACAACCTCGAAATTGAAAAACAACAAGAACCTCAACATTGAAAAACACCAACAAATTCAACAACAACTTCAACATTGAAAAACACCAACAAATTCAACAACAACCTCGAAATTGAAAAACACGAGCAAATTCAACAACAACCTCAACATTGAAAAACAACAACAACCTCAACATTCAAAAACACCAACAAATTCAACAACAACCTCAAAATTGAAAAACAACAGCAACCTCAACTTTGAAAAACACCAACAAATTCAACAACAACCTCAACATTGAAAAACAACAACAAACTAAATATTGAAAAACACCAACAAATTCAACAACAACCTCAACATTGAAAAACAACAACAACCTCAACATTGAAAAACACCAACAAATTCAACAACAACTTCAACATTGAAAAACACCAACAAATTCAACAACAACCTCGAAATTGAAAAACACGAACAAATTCAACAACAACCTCAACATTGAAAAACAACAACAACCTCAACATTCAAAAACACCAACAAATTCAACAACAACCTCAAAATTGAAAAACAACAGCAACCTCAACTTTGAAAAACACCAACAAATTCAACAACAACCTCAACATTGAAAAACAACAACAAACTAAACATTGAAAAACACCAACAAATTCAACAACAACCTCAACATTGAAAAACAACAACAACCTCAACATTGAAAAATACCAACAAATTCAACAACAACCTCAACATTGAAAAACACCAACAAATTCAACATCAACCTCAACATTGAAAAACACCAACAAATTCAACGACAAACTCAACGTTGAAAAACACCAACAAATTCAACAACAACCTCAACATTGAAAAACAACAACAACCTCAACATTGAAAAACATCAACAAATTCAACAACAATCTCAACATTGAAAAACACCAACCAATTCAACAACAACCTCAACATTGAAAAACAACAACAACCTAAACATTGAAAAACACCAACAAATTCAACAACAATCTCAACATTGAAAAACAACAACAACCTCAACATTGAAAAACACCAACAAATTCAACAACAACCTCAACATTGAAAAACACCAACAAATTCAACAACAACCTCAACATTGAAAAACACCAACAAATTCAACAACAACCTCAACAGTGAAAAACAACAACAACCTCAACATTGCAAAACACCAGCAAATTCAACAACAACCTCAACATTTAAAAACACCAGCAAATTCAACAACAACCTCAACATTGAAAAACAACAACAACCTCAACATTGAAAAACATCAACAAATTCAACAACAATCTCAACATTGAAAAACACCAACCAATTCAACAACAACCTCAACATTGAAAAACAACAACAACCTAAACATTGAAAAACACCAACAAATTCAACAACAACCTCAACATTGAAAAACAACAACAACCTCAACATTGAAAAACACCAACAAATTCAACAACAACTTCAACATTGAAAAACACCAACAAATTCAACAACAACCTCGAAATTGAAAAACAACAAGAACCTCAACATTGAAAAACACCAACAAATTCAACAACAACTTCAACATTGAAAAACACCAACAAATTCAACAACAACCTCGAAATTGAAAAACACGAACAAATTCAACAACAACCTCAACATTGAAAAACAACAACAACCTCAACATTCAAAAACACCAACAAATTCAACAACAACCTCAAAATTGAAAAACAACAGCAACCTCAACTTTGAAAAACACCAACAAATTCAACAACAACCTCAACATTGAAAAACAACAACAAACTAAACATTGAAAAACACCAACAAATTCAACAACAACCTCAACATTGAAAAACAACAACAACCTCAACATTGAAAAACACCAACAAATTCAACAACAACTTCAACTTTGAAAAACACCAACAAATTCAACAACAACCTCGAAATTGAAAAACACGAACAAATTCAACAACAACCTCAACATTGAAAAACAACAACAACCTCAACATTCAAAAACACCAACAAATTCAACAACAACCTCAAAATTGAAAAACAACAGCAACCTCAACTTTGAAAAACACCAACAAATTCAACAACAACCTCAACATTGAAAAACAACAACAAACTAAACATTGAAAAACACCAACAAATTCAACAACAACCTCAACATTGAAAAACAACAACAACCTCAACATTGAAAAACACCAACAAATTCAACAACAACCTCAACATTGAAAAAGACCAACAAATTCAACATCAACCTCAACATTGAAAAACACCAACAAATTCAACGACAAACTCAACGTTGAAAAACACCAACAAATTCAACAACAACCTCAACATTGAAAAACAACAACAACCTCAACATTGAAAAACATCAACAAATTCAACAACAATCTCAACATTGAAAAACACCAACCAATTCAACAACAACCTCAACATTGAAAAACAACAACAACCTAAACATTGAAAAACACCAACAAATTCAACAACAACCTCAACATTGAAAAACAACAACAACCTCAACATTGAAAAACACCAACAAATTCAACAACAACCTCAACATTGAAAAACACCAACAAATTCAACAACAACCTCAACAGTGAAAAACAACAACAACCTCAACATTGCAAAACACCAGCAAATTCAACAACAACCTCAACATTTAAAAACACCAGCAAATTCAACGACAAACTCAACGTTGAAAAACACCAACAAATTCAACAACAACCTCAACATTGAAAAACAACAACAACCTCAACATTGAAAAACATCAACAAATTCAACAACAATCTCAACATTGAAAAACACCAACCAATTCAACAACAACCTCAACATTGAAAAACAACAACAACCTAAACATTGAAAAACACCAACAAATTCAACAACAACCTCAACATTGAAAAACAACAACAACCTCAACATTGAAAAACACCAACAAATTCAACAACAACCTCAACATTGAAAAACACCAACAAATTCAACAACAACCTCAACAGTGAAAAACAACAACAACCTCAACATTGCAAAACACCAGCAAATTCAACAACAACCTCAACATTTAAAAACACCAGCAAATTCAACAACAACCTCAACATTGAAAAACACCAGCAAATTCAACAACAACCTCAACATTGAAAAACAACAACAAATTCAACAACAACCTCAACATTGAAAAACAACAACAACCTAAACATTGAAAAACACCAACAAATTCAACAACAACCTCAACATTGAAAAACAACAACAACCTCAACTTTGAAAAACACCAACAAATTCAACAACAACCTCAACATTGAAAAACACCAACAATTTCAACAACAACCTCAGCATTGAAACACAACAACAACCTCAACATTGAAAAACACCAACAAATTCAACAACAACCTCAACATTGAAAAACAACAACAACCTCAACATTGAAAAGCACCAGCAAATTCAACAACAACTTCAACATTGAAAAACACCAACAAATTCAACAACAACCTCGAAATTGAAAAACACCAACAAATACAACAACAACCTCAACATTGAAAAACAACAAAAACCTCAACATTGAAAAACACCAACAAATTCAACAACAACCTCAACAGTGAAAAACAACAACAACCTCAACATTGCAAAACACCAGCATATTCAACAACAACCTCAACATTTAAAAACACCAACAAATTCAACAACAACCTCAACATTGAAAAACAACAACAATCTCAACATTGAAAAACACCAACAAATTCAACATCAACCTCAACATTGAAAAACAACAACAACCTCAACATTGAAAAACACCAACAAATTCAACAACAACCTCGAAATTGAAAAACACCAACAAATACAACAACAACCTCAACATTGAAAAACACCAACAAATTCAACAACAACCTCAACATTGAAAAACACCTACAAATTCAGCAACAACCTCAGCATTGAAAAACAACAACAACCTCAACATTTAAAAACACCAACAAATACAACAACAACCTCAACATTGAAAAACACCAACAAATTCAACAACAACCTCAACATTGAAAAACACCTACAAATTCAACAACAACCTCAGCATTGAAAAACAACAAGAACCTCAACATTGAAAAACACCAACAAATTCAACAACAACTTCAACATTGAAAAACACCAACAAATTCAACAACAACCTCGAAATTGAAAAACACGAACAAATTCAACAACAACCTCAACATTGAAAAACAACAACAACCTCAACATTCAAAAACACCAACAAATTCAACAACAACCTCAAAATTGAAAAACAACAGCAACCTCAACTTTGAAAAACACCAACAAATTCAACAACAACCTCAACATTGAAAAACAACAACAAACTAAACATTGAAAAACACCAACAAATTCAACAACAACCTCAACATTGAAAAACAACAACAACCTCAACATTGAAAAACACCAACAAATTCAACAACAACCTCAACATTGAAAAACACCAACAAATTCAACATCAACCTCAACATTGAAAAACACCAACAAATTCAACGACAAACTCAACGTTGAAAAACACCAACAAATTCAACAACAACCTCAACATTGAAAAACAACAACAACCTCAACATTGAAAAACAACAACAAATTCAACAACAATCTCAACATTGAAAAACACCAACCAATTCAACAACAACCTCAACATTGAAAAACAACAACAACCTAAACATTGTAAAACACCAACAAATTCAACAACAACCTCAACATTGAAAAACAACAACAACCTCAACATTGAAAAACACCAACAAATTCAACAACAACCTCAACATTGAAAAACACCAACAAATTCAACAACAACCTCAGCATTGAAAAACAACAACAACCTCAACATTGAAAAACACCAGCAAATTCAACAACAACCTCAACATTGAAAAACAACAACAACCTCAACATTGAAAAACACCAACAAATTCAACAACAACCTCAACATTGAAAAACACCAACAAATTCAACATCAACCTCAACATTGAAAAACACCAACAAATTCAACGACAAACTCAACATTGAAAAACACCTACAAATTCAGCAACAACCTCAGCATTGAAAAACAACAACAACCTCAACATTTAAAAACACCAACAAATACAACAACAACCTCAACATTGAAAAACACCAACAAATTCAACAACAACCTCAACATTGAAAAACACCTACAAATTCAACAACAACCTCAGCATTGAAAAACAACAAGAACCTCAACATTGAAAAACACCAACAAATTCAACAACAACTTCAACATTGAAAAACACCAACAAATTCAACAACAACCTCGAAATTGAAAAACACGAACAAATTCAACAACAACCTCAACATTGAAAAACAACAACAACCTCAACATTCAAAAACACCAACAAATTCAACAACAACCTCAAAATTGAAAAACAACAGCAACCTCAACTTTGAAAAACACCAACAAATTCAACAACAACCTCAACATTGAAAAACAACAACAAACTAAACATTGAAAAACACCAACAAATTCAACAACAACCTCAACATTGAAAAACAACAACAACCTCAACATTGAAAAACACCAACAAATTCATCAACAACCTCAACATTGAAAAACACCAACAAATTCAACATCAACCTCAACATTGAAAAACACCAACAAATTCAACGACAAACTCAACGTTGAAAAACACCAACAAATTCAACAACAACCTCAACATTGAAAAACAACAACAACCTCAACATTGAAAAACATCAACAAATTCAACAACAATCTCAACATTGAAAAACACCAACCAATTCAACAACAACCTCAACATTGAAAAACAACAACAACCTAAACATTGAAAAACACCAACAAATTCAACAACAACCTCAACATTGAAAAACAACAACAACCTCAACATTGAAAAACACCAACAAATTCAACAACAACCTCAACATTGAAAAACACCAACAAATTCAACAACAACCTCAACAGTGAAAAACAACAACAACCTCAACATTGCAAAACACCAGCAAATTCAACAACAACCTCAACATTTAAAAACACCAGCAAATTCAACAACAACCTCAACATTGAAAAACAACAACAACCTCAACATTGAAAAACATCAACAAATTCAACAACAATCTCAACATTGAAAAACACCAACCAATTCAACAACAACCTCAACATTGAAAAACAACAACAACCTAAACATTGAAAAACACCAACAAATTCAACAACAACCTCAACATTGAAAAACAACAACAACCTCAACATTGAAAAACACCAACAAATTCAACAACCTCAACATTGAAAAACACCAACAAATTCAACAACAACCTCAGCATTGAAAAACAACAACAACCTCAACATTGAAAAACACCAGCAAATTCAACAACAACCTCAACATTGAAAAACAACAACAACCTCAACATTGAAAAACACCAACAAATTCAACAACAACTTCAACATTGAAAAACACCAACAAATTCAACAACAACCTCGAAATTGAAAAACAACAAGAACCTCAACATTGAAAAACACCAACAAATTCAACAACAACTTCAACATTGAAAAACACCAACAAATTCAACAACAACCTCAACATTGAAAAACACCAACAAATTCAACATCAACCTCAACATTGAAAAACACTAACAAATTCAACAACAACCTCGAAATTGAAAAACACCAACAAATTCAACGACAAACTCAACGTTGAAAAACACCAACAAATTCAACAACAACCTCAACATTGAAAAACAACAACAACCTCAACATTGAAAAACATCAACAAATTCAACAACAATCTCAACATTGAAAAACACCAACCAATTCAACAACAACCTCAACATTGAAAAACAACAACAACCTAAACATTGAAAAACACCAACAAATTCAACAACAACTTCAACATTGAAAAACACCAACAAATTCAACAACAACCTCGAAATTGAAAAACACGAACAAATTCAACAACAACCTCAACATTGAAAAACAACAACAACCTCAACATTCAAAAACACCAACAAATTCAACAACAACCTCAAAATTGAAAAACAACAGCAACCTCAACTTTGAAAAACACCAACAAATTCAACAACAACCTCAACATTGAAAAACAACAACAAACTAAACATTGAAAAACACCAACAAATTCAACAACAACCTCAACATTGAAAAACAACAACAACCTCAACATTGAAAAATACCAACAAATTCAACAACAACCTCAACATTGAAAAACACCAACAAATTCAACATCAACCTCAACATTGAAAAACACCAACAAATTCAACGACAAACTCAACGTTGAAAAACACCAACAAATTCAACAACAACCTCAACATTGAAAAACAACAACAACCTCAACATTGAAAAACATCAACAAATTCAACAACAATCTCAACATTGAAAAACACCAACCAATTCAACAACAACCTCAACATTGAAAAACAACAACAACCTAAACATTGAAAAACACCAACAAATTCAACAACAATCTCAACATTGAAAAACAACAACAACCTCAACATTGAAAAACACCAACAAATTCAACAACAACCTCAACATTGAAAAACACCAACAAATTCAACAACAACCTCAACATTGAAAAACACCAACAAATTCAACAACAACCTCAACAGTGAAAAACAACAACAACCTCAACATTGCAAAACACCAGCAAATTCAACAACAACCTCAACATTTAAAAACACCAGCAAATTCAACAACAACCTCAACATTGAAAAACAACAACAACCTCAACATTGAAAAACATCAACAAATTCAACAACAATCTCAACATTGAAAAACACCAACCAATTCAACAACAACCTCAACATTGAAAAACAACAACAACCTAAACATTGAAAAACACCAACAAATTCAACAACAACCTCAACATTGAAAAACAACAACAACCTCAACATTGAAAAACACCAACAAATTCAACAACAACTTCAACATTGAAAAACACCAACAAATTCAACAACAACCTCGAAATTGAAAAACAACAAGAACCTCAACATTGAAAAACACCAACAAATTCAACAACAACTTCAACATTGAAAAACACCAACAAATTCAACAACAACCTCGAAATTGAAAAACACGAACAAATTCAACAACAACCTCAACATTGAAAAACAACAACAACCTCAACATTCAAAAACACCAACAAATTCAACAACAACCTCAAAATTGAAAAACAACAGCAACCTCAACTTTGAAAAACACCAACAAATTCAACAACAACCTCAACATTGAAAAACAACAACAAACTAAACATTGAAAAACACCAACAAATTCAACAACAACCTCAACATTGAAAAACAACAACAACCTCAACATTGAAAAACACCAACAAATTCAACAACAACTTCAACATTGAAAAACACCAACAAATTCAACAACAACCTCGAAATTGAAAAACACGAACAAATTCAACAACAACCTCAACATTGAAAAACAACAACAACCTCAACATTCAAAAACACCAACAAATTCAACAACAACCTCAAAATTGAAAAACAACAGCAACCTCAACTTTGAAAAACACCAACAAATTCAACAACAACCTCAACATTGAAAAACAACAACAAACTAAACATTGAAAAACACCAACAAATTCAACAACAACCTCAACATTGAAAAACAACAACAACCTCAACATTGAAAAACACCAACAAATTCAACAACAACCTCAACATTGAAAAACACCAACAAATTCAACATCAACCTCAACATTGAAAAACACCAACAAATTCAACGACAAACTCAACGTTGAAAAACACCAACAAATTCAACAACAACCTCAACATTGAAAAACAACAACAACCTCAACATTGAAAAACATCAACAAATTCAACAACAATCTCAACATTGAAAAACACCAACCAATTCAACAACAACCTCAACATTGAAAAACAACAACAACCTAAACATTGAAAAACACCAACAAATTCAACAACAACCTCAACATTGAAAAACAACAACAACCTCAACATTGAAAAACACCAACAAATTCAACAACAACCTCAACATTGAAAAACACCAACAAATTCAACAACAACCTCAACAGTGAAAAACAACAACAACCTCAACATTGCAAAACACCAGCAAATTCAACAACAACCTCAACATTTAAAAACACCAGCAAATTCAACGACAAACTCAACGTTGAAAAACACCAACAAATTCAACAACAACCTCAACATTGAAAAACAACAACAACCTCAACATTGAAAAACATCAACAAATTCAACAACAATCTCAACATTGAAAAACACCAACCAATTCAACAACAACCTCAACATTGAAAAACAACAACAACCTAAACATTGAAAAACACCAACAAATTCAACAACAACCTCAACATTGAAAAACAACAACAACCTCAACATTGAAAAACACCAACAAATTCAACAACAACCTCAACATTGAAAAACACCAACAAATTCAACAACAACCTCAACAGTGAAAAACAACAACAACCTCAACATTGCAAAACACCAGCAAATTCAACAACAACCTCAACATTTAAAAACACCAGCAAATTCAACAACAACCTCAACATTGAAAAACACCAGCAAATTCAACAACAACCTCAACATTGAAAAACAACAACAAATTCAACAACAACCTCAACATTGAAAAACAACAACAACCTAAACATTGAAAAACACCAACAAATTCAACAACAACCTCAACATTGAAAAACAACAACAACCTCAACTTTGAAAAACACCAACAAATTCAACAACAACCTCAACATTGAAAAACACCAACAATTTCAACAACAACCTCAGCATTGAAACACAACAACAACCTCAACATTGAAAAACACCAACAAATTCAACAACAACCTCAACATTGAAAAACAACAAAAACCTCAACATTGAAAAACACCAACAAATTCAACAACAACCTCAACAGTGAAAAACAACAACAACCTCAACATTGCAAAACACCAGCATATTCAACAACAACCTCAACATTTAAAAACACCAACAAATTCAACAACAACCTCAACATTGAAAAACAACAACAATCTCAACATTGAAAAACACCAACAAATTCAACATCAACCTCAACATTGAAAAACAACAACAACCTCAACATTGAAAAACACCAACAAATTCAACAACAACCTCGAAATTGAAAAACACCAACAAATACAACAACAACCTCAACATTGAAAAACACCAACAAATTCAACAACAACCTCAACATTGAAAAACACCTACAAATTCAGCAACAACCTCAGCATTGAAAAACAACAACAACCTCAACATTTAAAAACACCAACAAATACAACAACAACCTCAACATTGAAAAACACCAACAAATTCAACAACAACCTCAACATTGAAAAACACCTACAAATTCAACAACAACCTCAGCATTGAAAAACAACAAGAACCTCAACATTGAAAAACACCAACAAATTCAACAACAACTTCAACATTGAAAAACACCAACAAATTCAACAACAACCTCGAAATTGAAAAACACGAACAAATTCAACAACAACCTCAACATTGAAAAACAACAACAACCTCAACATTCAAAAACACCAACAAATTCAACAACAACCTCAAAATTGAAAAACAACAGCAACCTCAACTTTGAAAAACACCAACAAATTCAACAACAACCTCAACATTGAAAAACAACAACAAACTAAACATTGAAAAACACCAACAAATTCAACAACAACCTCAACATTGAAAAACAACAACAACCTCAACATTGAAAAACACCAACAAATTCAACAACAACCTCAACATTGAAAAACACCAACAAATTCAACATCAACCTCAACATTGAAAAACACCAACAAATTCAACGACAAACTCAACGTTGAAAAACACCAACAAATTCAACAACAACATCAACATTGAAAAACAACAACAACCTCAACATTGAAAAACAACAACAAATTCAACAACAATCTCAACATTGAAAAACACCAACCAATTCAACAACAACCTCAACATTGAAAAACAACAACAACCTAAACATTGTAAAACACCAACAAATTCAACAACAACCTCAACATTGAAAAACAACAACAACCTCAACATTGAAAAACACCAACAAATTCAACAACAACCTCAACATTGAAAAACACCAACAAATTCAACAACAACCTCAGCATTGAAAAACAACAACAACCTCAACATTGAAAAACACCAGCAAATTCAACAACAACCTCAACATTGAAAAACAACAACAACCTCAACATTGAAAAACACCAACAAATTCAACAACAACCTCAACATTGAAAAACACCAACAAATTCAACATCAACCTCAACATTGAAAAACACCAACAAATTCAACGACAAACTCAACATTGAAAAACACCTACAAATTCAGCAACAACCTCAGCATTGAAAAACAACAACAACCTCAACATTTAAAAACACCAACAAATACAACAACAACCTCAACATTGAAAAACACCAACAAATTCAACAACAACCTCAACATTGAAAAACACCTACAAATTCAACAACAACCTCAGCATTGAAAAACAACAAGAACCTCAACATTGAAAAACACCAACAAATTCAACAACAACTTCAACATTGAAAAACACCAACAAATTCAACAACAACCTCGAAATTGAAAAACACGAACAAATTCAACAACAACCTCAACATTGAAAAACAACAACAACCTCAACATTCAAAAACACCAACAAATTCAACAACAACCTCAAAATTGAAAAACAACAGCAACCTCAACTTTGAAAAACACCAACAAATTCAACAACAACCTCAACATTGAAAAACAACAACAAACTAAACATTGAAAAACACCAACAAATTCAACAACAACGTCAACATTGAAAAACAACAACAACCTCAACATTGAAAAACACCAACAAATTCAACAACAACCTCAACATTGAAAAACACCAACAAATTCAACATCAACCTCAACATTGAAAAACACCAACAAATTCAACGACAAACTCAACGTTGAAAAACACCAACAAATTCAACAACAACCTCAACATTGAAAAACAACAACAACCTCAACATTGAAAAACATCAACAAATTCAACAACAATCTCAACATTGAAAAACACCAACCAATTCAACAACAACCTCAACATTGAAAAACAACAACAACCTAAACATTGAAAAACACCAACAAATTCAACAACAACCTCAACATTGAAAAACAACAACAACCTCAACATTGAAAAACACCAACAAATTCAACAACAACCTCAACATTGAAAAACACCAACAAATTCAACAACAACCTCAACAGTGAAAAACAACAACAACCTCAACATTGCAAAACACCAGCAAATTCAACAACAACCTCAACATTTAAAAACACCAGCAAATTCAACAACAACCTCAACATTGAAAAACAACAACAACCTCAACATTGAAAAACATCAACAAATTCAACAACAATCTCAACATTGAAAAACACCAACCAATTCAACAACAACCTCAACATTGAAAAACAACAACAACCTAAACATTGAAAAACACCAACAAATTCAACAACAACCTCAACATTGAAAAACAACAACAACCTCAACATTGAAAAACACCAACAAATTCAACAACCTCAACATTGAAAAACACCAACAAATTCAACAACAACCTCAGCATTGAAAAACAACAACAACCTCAACATTGAAAAACACCAGCAAATTCAACAACAACCTCAACATTGAAAAACAACAACAACCTCAACATTGAAAAACACCAACAAATTCAACAACAACTTCAACATTGAAAAACACCAACAAATTCAACAACAACCTCGAAATTGAAAAACAACAACAACCTCAACATTGAAAAACACCAACAAATTCAACAACAACTTCAACATTGAAAAACACCAACAAATTCAACAACAACCTCAACATTGAAAAACACCAACAAATTCAACATCAACCTCAACATTGAAAAACACTAACAAATTCAACAACAACCTCGAAATTGAAAAACACCAACAAATTCAACGACAAACTCAACGTTGAAAAACACCAACAAATTCAACAACAACCTCAACATTGAAAAACAACAACAACCTCAACATTGAAAAACATCAACAAATTCAACAACAATCTCAACATTGAAAAACACCAACCAATTCAACAACAACCTCAACATTGAAAAACAACAACAACCTAAACATTGAAAAACACCAACAAATTCAACAACAACCTCAACATTGAAAAACAACAACAACCTCAACATTGAAAAACACCAACAAATTCAACAACAACCTCAACATTGAAAAACACCAACAAATTCAACAACAACCTCAGCATTGAAAAACAACAACAACCTCAACATTGAAAAACACCAGCAAATTCAACAACAACCTCAACATTGAAAAACAACAACAACCTCAACATTGAAAAACACCAACAAATTCAACAACAACTTCAACATTGAAAAACACCAACAAATTCAACAACAACCTCGAAATTGAAAAACACCAACAAATACAACAACAACCTCTACATTGAAAAACAACAACAACCTCAACATTGAAAAACACCAACAAATTCAACAACAACCTCAACATTGAAAAACAACAACAACCTCAACATTGCAAAACACCAGCAAATTCAACAACAACCTCAACATTTAAAAACACCAACAAATTCAACAACAACCTCAACATTGAAAAACAACAACAATCACAACATTGAAAAACACCAACAAATTCAACAACAACCTCAACATTGAAAAACAACAACAACCTCAACATTGAAAAACACCAACAAATTCAACAACAACCTCGACATTGAAAAACACCCTCAAATTCAAAATCAACCTCAACATTGAAAAACACCAACAACCTCAAAATTGAAAAAACACCAACAAATTCAACAACAACCTCAACATTTAAAAACAACAACAACCTCAACATTGAAATCAACAACAAATTCAACAACAACCTCAACATTGAAAAACACCAACAAATTCAACAACAACCTCAACATTGAAAAACACCAACAAACTCAACAACAACCTCAACATTGAAAAATAACAACAACCTCAACATTGAAAAACACCAGCAAATTCAACAACAACCTCAACATTGAAAAACACCAACAAATTCAACAACAACCTCAACATTGAAAAACACCAACAAATTCAACGACAACCTCAACATTGAAAAACAACAACAACCTAAACATTGAAAAACACCAACAAATTCAACAACAACCTCAACATTGAAAAACAACAACAACCTCAACATTGAAAAACACCAACAAATTCAACAACAACCTCAACATTGAAAAACACCAACAAATTCAACAACAACCACAGCATTGAAAAACAACAACAACCTCAACATTGAAAAACACCAACAAATTCAACAACAACCTCAACATTGAAAAACAACAACAACCTCAACATTGAAAAACACCAGCAAATTCAACAACAACCTCGAAATTGAAAAACACCAACAAATACAACAACAACCTCAACATTGAAAAACAACAAAAACCTCAACATTGAAAAACACCAACAAATTCAACAACAACCTCAACAGTGAAAAACAACAACAACCTCAACATTGCAAAACACCAGCAAATTCAACAACAACCTCAACATTTAAAAACACCAACAAATTCAACAACAACCTCAACATTGAAAAACAACAACAATCTCAACATTGAAAAACACCAACAAATTCAACAACAACCTCAACATTGAAAAACAACAACAACCTCAACATTGAAAAACACCAACAAATTCAACAACAACCTCGACATTGAAAAACACCCTCAAATTCAAAATCAACCTCAACATTGAACAACACCAACAACCTCAAATTTGAAAAAACACCAACAAATTCAACAACAACCTCAACATTTAAAAACAACAACAACCTCAACATTGAAAAACACCAACAAAATCAACAACAACCTCAACATTGAAAAACACCAACAAATTCAACAACAACCTCAACATTGAAAAACACCAACAAATTCAACAACAACCTCAACTTTGAAAAACAACAACAACCTCAACATTGAAAAACACCAACAAATTCAACAACAACCTCAACATTGAAAAACCACAACAAACTAAACATTGAAAAACACCAACAAATTCAACAACAACCTCAACATTGAAAAACAACAACAACCTCAACATTGAAAAACACCAACAAATTCAACAACAACCTCAACATTGAAAAACACCAACAAATTCAACAAAAACCTCAGGATTGAAAAACAACAACAACCTCAACATTGAAAAACACCAACAAATTCAACAACAACCTCAACATTGAAAAACAACAACAACCTCAACATTGAAAAACACCAACAAATTCAACAACAACTTCAACATTGAAAAACACCAACAAATTCAACAACAACCTCGAAATTGAAAAACACCAACAAATTCAACAACAACCTCAACATTGAAAAACAACAACAACCTCAACATTGAAAAACACCAACAAATTCAACAACAACCTCAACATTGAAAAACCCCAACAAATTCAACAACAACCTCAACATTGAAAAACACTAACAAATTCAACAACAACCTCGAAATTGAAAAACACCAACAAATTCAACGACAAACTCAACATTGAAAAACACCGACAAATTCAACAACAACCTCAACATTGAAAAACAACAACAACCTCAACATTGAAAAACACCAACAAATTCAACAACAATCTCAACATTGAAAAGCACCAACAAATTCAACAACAACCTCAACATTGAAAAACAACAACAACCTCAACATTGAAAAACACCAACAACTTCAACAACAACCTCAAAATTGAAAAACAACAACAACCTCAACATTGAAAAACACCAACAAATTCAACAACAACCTCAACATTGAAAAACAACAACAAACTCAACATTGAAAAACACCAACAAATTCAACAACAACCTCAACATTGAAAAACAACAACAACCTCAACATTGAAAAACACCAACAAATTCAACAACAACCTCAACATTGAAAAACACCAACAAATTCAACAACAACCTCAACATTGAAAAACAACAACAACCTAAACATTGAGAAACACCAGCAAAATCAACAACAACCTTAACATTGAAAAACAACAACAACCTCAACATTGAAAAACACCAAAAAATTCAACAACAACCTCAACATTGAAAAACACCAACAAATTCAACAACAACCTCAGCATTGAAATACAACAACAACCTCAACATTGAAAAACACCAACAAATTCAACAACAACCTCAACATTGAAAAACAACAACAACCTCAACATTGAAAAACACCAACAAATTCAACAACAACTTCAACATTGAAAAACACCAACAAATTCAACAACAACCTCGAAATTGAAAAACACCAACAAATACAACAACAACCTCAACATTGAAAATCAACAACAACCTCAACGTTGAAAAACACCAACAAATTCAACAACAACCTCAACATTGACAAATACCAACAAATTCAACAGCAACCTCAGCATTGAAAAACAACAACAAACGCAACATTGAAAAACACCAACAAATTCAACAACAACCTCAACATTGAAAAACAACAACCTCAACATTGAAAAACACCAACAAATTCAACAACAACCTCAACATTGAAAAACACCAACAAATTCAACAACAACCTCAGCATTGAAAAACAACAACAACTTCAACATTGAAAAACACCAACAAATTCAACAACAACCTCAACATTGAAAAACAACAACAACCTCAACATTGAAAAACACCATCAAATTCAACAACAACTTCAACATTGAAAAACACCAACAAATTCAACAACAACCTCGAAATTGAAAAACACCAACAAATTCAACAACAACCTCAACATTGAAAAACAACAACAACCTCAACATTGAAAAACACCAACAAATTCAACAACAACCTCAACATTGAAAAACACCAACAAATTCAACAACAACCTCAACATTGAAAAACACTAACAAATTCAACAACAACCTCGAAATTGAAAAACACCAACAAATTCAACGACAAACTCAACATTGAAAAACACCGACAAATTCAACAACAACGTCAACATTGAAAAACAACAACAACCTCAACATTGAAAAACACCAACAAATTCAACAACAATCTCAACATTGAAAAGCACCAACAAATTCAACAACAACCTCAACATTGAAAAACAACAACAACCTCAACATTTAAAAACACCAACAACTTCAACAACAACCTCAACATTGAAAAACAACAACAACCTCAACATTGAAAAACACCAACAAATTCAACAACAACCTCAACATTGAAAAACAACAACAAACTCAACATTGAAAAACACCAACAAATTCAACAACAACCTCAACATTGAAAAACAACAACAACCTCAACATTGAAAAACACCAACAAATTCAACAACAACCTCAACATTGAAAAACACCAACAATTTCAACAACCTCAACATTGAAAAACAACAACAACCTCAACATTGAAAAACACCAACAAATTCAACAACAACCTCAACATTGAAAAACAACAACAACCTCAACATTGAAAAACACCAACAAATTCAACAACAACTTCAACATTGAAAAACACCAACAAATTCAACAACAACTTCGAAATTGAAAAACACCAACAAATACAACAACACCCTTAACATTGAAAATCAACAACAACCTCAACGTTGAAAAACACCAACAAATTCAACAACAACCTCAACATTGACAAACACCAACAAATTCAACAGCAACCTCAGCATTGAAAAACAACAACAAACGCAACATTGAAAAACACCAACAAATTCAACAACAACCTCAACATTGAAAAACAACAACAACCTCAACATTGAAAAACACCAACAAATTCAACAACAACCTCAACATTGAAAAACACCAACAAATTCAACAACAACCTCAGCATTGAAAAACAACAACAACTTCAACATTGAAAAACACCAACAAATTCAACAACAACCTCAACATTGAAAAACAACAACAACCTCAACATTGAAAAACACCATCAAATTCAACAACAACTTCAACATTGAAAAACACCAACAAATTCAACAACAACCTCGAAATTGAAAAACACCAACAAATTCAACAACAACCTCAACATTGAAAAACAACAACAACCTCAACATTGAAAAACACCAACAAATTCAACAACAACCTCAACATTGAAAAACACCAACAAATTCAACAACAACCTCAACATTGAAAAACACTAACAAATTCAACAACAACCTCGAAATTGAAAAACACCAACAAATTCAACGACAAACTCAACATTGAAAAACACCGACAAATTCAACAACAACCTCAACATTGAAAAACAACAACAACCTCAACATTGAAAAACACCAACAAATTCAACAACAATCTCAACATTGAAAAGCACCAACAAATTCAACAACAACCTCAACATTGAAAAACAACAACAACCTCAACATTGAAAAACACCAACAACTTCAACAACAACCTCAACATTGAAAAACAACAACAACCTCAACATTGAAAAACACCAACAAATTCAACAACAACCTCAACATTGAAAAACAACAACAAACTCAACATTGAAAAACACCAACAAATTCAACAACAACCTCAACATTGAAAAACAACAACAACCTCAACATTGAAATACACCAACAAATTCAACAACAACCTCAACATTGAAAAACACCAACAAATTCAACAACAACCTCAACATTGAAAAACAACAACAACCTAAACATTGAAAAACACCAGCAAAATCAACAACAACCTCAACATTGAAAAACAACAACAACCTCAACATAGAAAAACACCAAAAAATTCAACAACAACCTCAACATTGAAAAAACACCAACAAATTCAACAACAACCTCAGCATTGAAAAACAACAACAACCTCAACATTGAAAAACACCAACAAATTCAACAACAACCTCAACTTTGAAAAACAACAACAACCTCAACATTGAAAAACACCAACAAATTCAACAACAACTTCAACATTGAAAAACACCAACAAATTCAACAACAACCTCGAAATTGAAAAACACCAACAAATACAACAACAACCTCAAGATTGAAAATCAACAACAACCTCAACGTTGAAAAACACCAACAAATTCAACAACAACCTCAACATTGACAAACACCAACAAATTCAACAGCAACCTCAGCATTGAAAAACAACAACAAACGCAACATTGAAAAACACCAACAAATTCAACAACAACCTCAACATTGAAAAACAACAACAAACTCAACATTGAAAAACACCAACAAATTCAACAACAACCTCAACATTGAAAAACACCAACAAATTCAACAACAACCTCAGCATTGAAAAACAACAACAACTTCAACATTGAAAAACACCAACAAATTCAACAACAACCTCAACATTGAAAAACAACAACAACCTCAACATTGAAAAACACCATCAAATTCAACAACAACTTCAACATTGAAAAACACCAACAAATTCAACAACAACCTCGAAATTGAAAAACACCAACAAATTCAACAACAACCTCAACATTGAAAAACAACAACAACCTCAACATGGAAAAACACCAACAAATTCCACAACAACCTCAAAATTGAAAAACAACAACAACCTCGAAATTGAAAAACACCAACAAATTCAACAACAACCTCAACATTGAAAAACAACAACAACCTCAACATTGAAAAAGACCAACAAATTCAACAACAACCTCAACATTGAAAAACACCAACAAATTCAACAACAACCTCAACATTGAAAAACACTAACAAATTCAACAACAACCTCGAAATTGAAAAACACCAACAAATTCAACGACAAACTCAACATTGAAAAACACCGACAAATTCAACAACAACCTCAACATTGAAAAACAACAACAACCTCAACATTGAAAAACACCAACAAATTCAACAAGAATCTCAACATTGAAAAGCACCAACAAATTCAACAACAACCTCAACATTGAAAAACAACAACAACCTCAACATTGAAAAACACCAACAACTTCAACAACAACCTCAACATTGAAAAACAAGAACAACCTCAACATTGAAAAACACCAACAAATTCAACAACAACCTCAACATTGAAAAACAACAACAAACTCAGCTTTGAAAAACACCAACAAATTCAACAACAACCTCAACATTGAAAAACAACAACAACCTCAACTTTGAAAGACACCAACAAATTCAACAACAACCTCAACATTGAAAAACACCAACAAATTCAACAACAACCTCAACATTGAAAAACAACAACAACCTAAACATTGAAAAACACGAACAAATTCAACAACAACCTCAACATTGAAAAACAACAACAACCTCAACATTGAAAAACACCAACAAATTCAACAACAACCTCAACATTGAAAAACACCAACAAATTCAACAACAAACTCAGCATTGAAAAACAACAACAACCTCAACATTGAAAAACACCATCAAATTCAACAACAACCTCAACATTGAAAAACAACAACAACCTCAACATTGAAAAACACCAACAAATTCAACAACAACTTCAACTTTGAAAAACACCAACAAATTCAACAACAACCTCGAAATTGAAAAACACCAACAAATACAACAACAACCTCAACATTGAAAATCAACAACAACCTCAACGTTGAAAAACACCAACAAATTCAACAACAACCTCAACATTGACAAACACCAACAAATTCAACAGCAACCTCAGCATTGAAAAACAACAACAACCTCAACATTGAAAAACACCAACAAATTCAACAACAACCTCAACATTGAAAAACAACAACAACCGCAACATTGAAAAACACCAGCAAATTCAACAACAACTTCAACATTGAAAAACACCAACAAATTCAACAACAACCTCGAAATTGAAAAACAACAAAACCTCAACATTGAAAAACACCAACAAATTCAACAACAACCTCAACATTGAAAAACAACAACAACCTCAACATTGCAAAACACCAGCAAATTAAACAACAACCTGAACATTTAAAAACACCAACAAATTCAACAACAACCTCAACATTGAAAAACAACAACAACCTCAACATTGAAAAACACCAACAAATTCAACAACAACCTCGACATTGAAAAACCCCAACAAATTCAACAACACCTCGAAATTGAAAAACAACAAAAACCTCAACATTGAAAAACACCAACAAATTCAACAACAACCTCAACATTGAAAAACAACAACCACCTCAACATTGCAAAACACCAGCAAATTCAACAACAACCTGAACATTTAAAAACACCAACAAATTCAACAACAACCTCAACATTGAAAAACAACAACAACCTCAACATTGAAAAACACCAACAAATTCAACAACAACCTCGACATTGAAAAACACTGTCAAATTCAAAATCAACCTCAACATTGAACAACACCAACAACCTCAAAATTGAAAAAACACCAACAAATTCAACAACAACCTCAACATTTAAAAACAACAACAACCTCAACATTGAAAAACACCAACAAATTCAACAACAACCTCAACATTGAAAAACACCAACAAATTCAACAACAACCTCAACATTGAAAAACACCAACAAACTCAACAACAACCTAAAGATTGAAAAATAACAACAACCTCAACATTGAAAAACACCAAAAAATTCAACAACAACCTCAACATTGAAAAACACCAACAAATTCAACAACAAACTCAAGATTGAAAAACACCCACAAATTCAACAACCTCAACATTGAAAAACAACAACAACCTCATCAATGAAAAACACGAACAAATTCAACAACAACCTCAACATTGAAAAACACCAACAAATTCAACAACAACCTCAACATTGAAAAACAACAACAACCTCAACATTGAAAAACACCAACAAATTCAACAACAACCTCAACATTGAAAAACACCAACAAATTCAACAACAACTTCAACATTGAAAAACACCAACAAGTTCAACAACAACCTCGAAATTGAAAAACACCAACAAATACAACAACAACCTCAACATTGAAAATCAACAACAACCTCAACGTTGAAAAACACCAACAAATTCAACAACAACCTCAACATTGACAAACACCAACAAATTCAACAGCAACCTCAGCATTGAAAAACAACAACAAACTCAACATTGAAAAACACCAACAAATTCAACAACAACCTCAACATTGAAAAACAACAACACCCTCAACATAGAAAAACACCAACAAATTCAACTACAACCTCAACATTGAAAAACACCAACAAATTCAACAACAACCTCAGCATTGAAAAACAACAACAACCTCAACATTGAAAAACACCAACAAATTCAACAACAACCTCAACATTGAAAAACAACAACAACCTCAACATTGAAAAACACCAACAAATTCAAGAACAACTTCAACATTGAAAAACACCAACAAATTCAACAACAACCTCGAAATTGAAAAACACCAACAAATTCAACAACAACCTCAACATTGAAAAACAACAACAACCTCAAAATTGAAAAACAACAACAACCTCGAAATTGAAAAACACCAACAAATTCAACAACAACCTCAACATTGAAAAACAACAACAACCTCAACATTGAAAAACACCAACAAATTCAACAACAACCTCAACATTGAAAAACACCAACAAATTCAACAACAACCTCAACATTGAAAAACACTAACAAATTCAACAACAACCTCGAAATTGAAAAACACCAACAAATTCAACGACAAACTCAACATTGAAAAACACCGACAAATTCAACAACAACCTCAACATTGAAAAACAACAACAACCTCAACATTGAAAAACACCAACAAATTCAACAACAATCTCAACATTGAAAAGCACCAACAAACTCAACAACAACCTCAACATTGAAAAACAACAACAACCTCAACATTGAAAAACACCAACAACTTCAACAACAACCTCAACATTGAAAAACAACAACAACCTCAACATTGAAAAACACCAACAAATTCAACAACAACCTCAACATTGAAAAACAACAACAAACTCAACATTGAAAAACACCAACAAATTCAACAACAACCTCAACATTGAAAAACAACAACAACCTCAACATTGAAAAACACCAACAAATTCAACAACAACCTCAACATTGAAAAACACCAACAAATTCAACAACAACCTCAACATTGAAAAACAACAACTACCTAAACATTGAAAAACACCAACAAATTCAACAACAACCTCAACATTGAAAAACAACAACAACCTCAACATTGAAAAACACCAACAAATTCAACAACAACCTCAACATTGAAAAACACCAACAAATTCAACAACAACCTCAGCATTGAAAAACAACAACAACTTCAACATTGAAAAACACCAACAAATTCAACAACAACCTCAACATTGAAAAACAACAACAACCTCAACATTGAAAAACACCATCAAATTCAACAACAACTTCAACATTGAAAAACACCAACAAATTCAACAACAACCTCGAAATTGAAAAACACCAACAAATTCAACAACAACCTCAACATTGAAAAACAACAACAACCTCAACATGGAAAAACACCAACAAATTCCACAACAACCTCAAAATTGAAAAACAACAACAACCACGAATTTGAAAAACACCAACAAATTCAACAACAACCTCAACATTGAAAAACAACAACAACCTCAACATTGAAAAAGACCAACAAATTCAACAACAACCTCAACATTAAAAAACACCAACAAATTCAACAACAACCTCAACATTGAAAAACACTAACAAATTCAACAACAACCTCGAAATTGAAAAACACCAACAAATTCAACGACAAACTCAACATTGAAAAACACCGACAAATTCAACAACAACCTCAACATTGAAAAACAACAACAACCTCAACATTGAAAAACACCAACAAATTCAGCAAGAATCTCAACATTGAAAAGCACCAACAAATTCAACAACAACCTCAACATTGAAAAACAACAACAACCTCAACATTGAAAAACACCAACAACTTCAACAACAACCTCAACATTGAAAAACAAGAACAACCTCAACATTGAAAAACACCAACAAATTCAACAACAACCTCAACATTGAAAAACAACAACAAACTCAGCTTTGAAAAACACCAACAAATTCAACAACAACCTCAACATTGAAAAACAACAACAACCTCAACTTTGAAAGACACCAACAAATTCAACAACAACCTCAACATTGAAGAACACCAACAAATTCAACAACAACCTCAACATTGAAAAACAACAACAACCTAAACATTGAAAAACACGAACAAATTCAACAACAACCTCAACATTGAAAAACAACAACAACCTCAACATTGAAAAACACCAACAAATTCAACAACAACCTCAACATTGAAAAACACCAACAAATTCAACAACAACCTCAGCATTGAAAAACAACAACAACCTCAACATTGAAAAACACCATCAAATTCAACAACAACCTCAACATTGAAAAACAACAACAACCTCAACATTGAAAAACACCAACAAATTCAACAACAACTTCAACATTGAAAAACACCAACAAATTCAACAACAACCTCGAAATTGAAAAACACCAACAAATACAACAACAACCTCAACATTGAAAATCAACAACAACCTCAACGTTGAAAAACACCAACAAATTCAACAACAACCTCAACATTGACAAACACCAACAAATTCAACAGCAACCTCAGCATTGAAAAACAACAACAACCTCAACATTGAAAAACACCAACAAATTC